>CAUYQV010118793.1:0-14591 GCA_963574575.1 Galagoides demidoff
GGCGCCAGCCACATACACCTAAGCGGGTTCGAATCCCCAGCCCGGGCCCGCCAAACAACAATGATGGCTGCAACCAAAAAATGGCCGGGCGTTGTGGCGGGCGCCTGTGGTCCCAGCTACTTGGGAGGCTGAGGCAGGAGACTCGCTTAAGCCCAGGAGCTGGAGGTTGCTATGAGCTGTGATGCCATGGCACTCTACCCAGGGGGCTCCGTCTCAAAAAAAAAAAAAAAAAGAAAGAAATACCCCACAGACAGCCAGGATATTTTGTTTGATGAAATATGACCCCTCCCAATGTTCTGTTTTCTTTCCCTTCTCTTCCCCGCTGAGGACCTCGCAATCCACTTTTCCTGCCTCTGCTTCTCATGGAGGTGCTTCTGCGCTGCACGGCCTCTATTTCTAATTAAGTTCACATCACAGGTTGTTGATTTTCTTGTCTCTCCACTTTATTCTATTCATTTATTTCTATTTTCCTTGGGTTCCCATCACATTTCTTGGATTTTGTAGATGTTTTCCCACAGTGAGAGTGGTTTTTTTTTTTTTAATTTCAGTGGATTAAAATCTCAGGATCTTTAATCAATTGTTTTTGTTTTTTGTTTGTTTGCTTAATTTGCTCCTACATTTTTCAACAGTAACAGTAAGACCCTTTCTGTCTCCCTCACACACATTTATATTTTCTTAAAAAATTAAATGTACTCAATATCTAAAAAAATATGTGTCTAAAATAATCAAAGAGGTTCCAAAAAAAGGCACTGGGGATACTTGGTAACATAAACACTTCTATTCTTTTTTTTCAAAACCTAGTGATGCTGCTTCTCAATTTAATAGTAGAAAATGTAATGATGACGTGTAATCATTACTTAATGTTGACTTACATCTGCAAATAAAGCCATTTGCTACCTGTATGCAGACGAGGCTCAGGACGGTAGCGTGGGAAGGTACAGGTAGAAGCAGGCTGTTTCAGCAGAGTCCTGAAAACAAACAAATATTTGAGTCTGGTTTAGAAAACAGTAGAGTTGTAAAATACATAGTTCTCTACCTGTGCACCTGACATTTTAAAAAGACAAAGTAAAACATAGTTTTATAGTTAATTGCACTATAAAGAGGAATGTGGCTCTTGGAAGAGAAGAACATCAGCAAAAAGACTAATTCTTTAAAATTCAATTTGTTCCACAGACTATACAGAAAGCATCCCCAAAATAAATACAGTATCCCGATAGTGCCAGTTTATGAACCTGAAATCAAAATAGAGACAATGCTGCTGCCAGCGACTATCTTAACACATGAGTCTCTTTTCTTCATTTTAAGTAATTTTTTTCCTGACAACTCTTCTATGTTATTTCTCATAAGAAAAACTGAATTAAGTTATCCCTAGAAAGTGAGTCATAGCATCTAAACACACAGCAGGACCATTCCATGGGTGAATAAGTGAGAGCAGTTCTATTTCAAACACACCAGATGCTATACATTTTCTGGAAAGGATGGGGATCTCAGGTCTTTAGTGAGACTTCCCACTAAGCTAAACATCTGTTCATAATACATTGTACACTTGCTAGTAAGCCTAAGAATGCTAAGGCGATTAGAACATCTTGATTATGTTTTCCAGTAGTGAGAGGCAAAGGGAGATGTCAGACTGGAGCACTGGGCAAGCAACTCCTCAGCTCCCAACCACCATCCAAAGTATGTATCATCTCAGTTCCCCGCTTCTCTCATGGATCGGTTGTTAGGAATTTTCATTAAAATATAATTGACATGTTATTACAAGAAAATTCCTGCCTTTGTCTTGAAATAAATAAATAGCTAACTAGAAGGATATTTAAAAAAAATAAGTTTTTACATATGCAAAAGCATGCCCATTAAGTGTTTAAATTTACTTGAGCATTTTGCCTGAATTGTTTCCTTATACCACTAAAACATGTGAAGTAATGAATATAATTAGCCTGACTTTACGGGACATATGGAATTGATTGCTTTGTGAAATTAATCTTTAAATATTCTTTTCTCCATTAGTTTCCACCTGGTCATTCACCAAGTTATTTTTGACTTTTTCTTATGCAATGACCCAGTACCTCTAAATATTGCCTTAAAAATGTATAGAATCCCCGGATGCAGTGGTTTACACCTGTAATCCAGGCACTCTGGGAAGCCGAGGCAGGTTGATCCACTGAGCTCAGAAGTTTCAGACAAGACTGAGCAACACCAAGACCCGGGTCTCCACTAGAAATGGAAAATCTATCCGGACGTGGTGGCAGCTGCCTGTAGTCCCAGCTATTCAGAAGGATCGCCTGAGCCAGAGACTCTGAGTTTGGGGCGAGCTATGATGCCAGGGCAACAGAGTGAGACTCTGTCTCGAAAAAAAAAGAAAAAAGTACAAATCTATAATGAATATTCAAAAAATTACTATACTAAACATGAAAAGCCCTCAAGACAATGCACATTATCCAGAAAGAAATAAGTTTTCAGCTGCTGAAACATGGTTCTCTTTTTAAACTCTCTAGTTTACAGCAATAACAGATTCAGAGAGTTTAAGCAAATTTGATCCAATTAATTGAGTCTATATGTGGTGAAACTCTAAAAATCTGAACTGGTGAGAAGTTTATAACATTCCTTCATTTTATAAGGAAAAGATGGTTAAAGTTATAGGTTCAGGAGAGATAAGAAGATTTTTACTAAAAATCATCACACTGAGGTCATTTTTGTTTAATTTTGCACACTATCTTTGAAAATATGTTTCACATATTCATTTTAAGTTTAATTCAGACAAAGGGCATGACACTTTGAGAGCTAAAATTAAGAGCTGGAATTCAGTTTCCACGATTGAAAAAGAAAATAACAGCGACCGCTGTACTCAGGGGCTCAAAACGAGTTCAGTATTGTACAAAACTGGGAAATAAGTCTGCCAAAAATTCAGCTTCTCAGACATAGAAAACAGAGCAGTCTTTCAATAGTTCTGATCTGATTAGATATGGGAAGTTTTGTCATAATTTTCATAGAATCATCATATCAGATTGCTAAAGGAAAAAAGTGATTTGAGTGGTGACATCTCGTCCTACTTCTCAACTTCCAGTAGAGTTTAGTCGATTATTCCAGTCACCCGTGGATGATGCGAAACCAAACAAAAAGAAAGATACTCATAGTTAGAAAAACCATGTCGTGGGACGTTTTATTTAAACTGCTGATTCTCATTAGGCAAATTTAAGAAATATAGCAGCTGGGCGAAATCACATGAGTGGGTAAAGTGTGTATTTTATATACATTTCCCCAAATAGCGCAATTCAGAGAAGAATATCTCAGTAATTAGCAGTAACCAAGAGGGAAAAGCTCAGAATGGATTCCCGAGACTAATATCTTCACAAGGGTATTTTGTAAGAGGACATGGGTTAGGGTCTATATCTCAAAGCACTGCTGACGTGCCCCTGATGTATGATGCCGTCTGTTTACATAGCTAGGAAATGTGTGCGCTGCGCACGTGTATGAGGGTGTGTGTACGTGCGTTCCCATTGTGCTGTTTTTCAAAGCTGAGACAGCCTTTTCCTATCATCCTACTTATCCTAATAATCAATTATTAATAGCTTTGTTTGAAAAAAAGTAACTCCCCCATAGCCTGCAAATTTATAAAAGATAGCAATGTGTTCGTAGTTATGCATTTTTTTTTAGATCAAAGTAACTAACCTTTGTGTTTGCTTAAAGGGTCTTTGTTATGCTCCTTTCCAAGAGCATTCAATTTTATAATGAATAAAAAGGAAAGTCTGCTTCACTTATTCTCTGGGTGTGGTGTTTTTAGAACTTAGATTTAACTTCAAAAAGAAGTCCGATTCCGAGAACTGTTAGTGCAAAAGCGATTACAAGAGAGCTCGTTCCCGCGAGTGAGCTCGGGTCTCTCCTTCCTGAGTGATTCATGATCAATCCTCCTGATGGAGCACAGAGGAAAGCACGGATTATTCTGCTGACCCGGCCTGTGTTGAGGAGATAGGAAGAAGAGAGAAGAAGCCACAGAGATGAAAACAGAGAAACGTCCCAATTAAAAAGAAGAAAAAGTTTCGTGAAAATCATGTCCTTCGCCTTTTACTTGGGGTTATTAGGCTGTGAGAGGCCATCTCGGGCATTTCTAGATTTTTTTGGCAGAGCGTTTCTCAGAGCTTCTCATACCAGGCCTTTGAAAACTGGAAAACGTGAGGTAGGAGGAAAGTAACCTTTGCTAAACCAATTAACTGAATAACCAGCCTCACACGTGGCAGGTGTCTTCACACTGGCCTCTCAAGCTTTCTCAAGTACTCGGCTGAAATGCCACCGCGTCCTCCCAGCGGCAGAGGAGCACAGGGCCGGAGAGGAAGCTTATGGTCATATGTAACTGTTGGCCAAAAAGCAGTAAATTGTGCAGGCTGGACTGAGGGCCACATCGGACAAGAACTCTGGTAAAGACAAATACCAATTTCAACCCAGGTCTCAATACCCCCCACAGCGCTGGAGGGGAGGGGAAGTGTCGCTCCCCTGGGCCAAGCCGTGGCAGAGAGATCAGAAGGCAGTGGGCGGGAGGGAGGATGAAGTGTATTACATTTCATGTTCCCTCTACCTCTGAAGTTAAATGATCCTAGGATCTATTTATTAGACACCAGAAATTTGAGAATTGTTTTAAAAGTATTTATGAGGAAAGCTCTTTGTATCTTTCTGGGCAGACAGAAATCCACTTGTCCATGCAAAGATCACTCCTGGCTCTCTGACTCTCATTAGTATGATCATGATCTGTCTTAGCCAAAAGGAAAAAAAAAAAAAAGTGTTTTTTTTTTCCACATTGTCCTGAAATTAGAACACTTCATCTATCATAAGTAGTCCTCTCATTTCAATGTTGGGAAAAGAATGCGTCTGCTTTTACTTTTCTAGAACTGGTTCTGCTTCAGACAGTATTATAGGACATGTATTGTGTTCCTTATACTCAAATAGGATAATCGGAATAGCAATTGTTAATGCATATTAATTATAAAGGCTATAGTCATAATTTTAGTACAGGAGATCCTTTTCAAGTATTTAAAAAAAATTTTTTTAATAAAGCAAGTTCTATGTTAGCAATAAGTTCAGTTGGAAATGGATTTATTACAAATCATATCTTTCAAATAAAATTGGTGTTAGCTTTGGTATAAAAATTAAAAGAATTATGAAATGGTAATCATATTGATCTTATAAGGATATTCCTCCCACTGAGGTACTAAGTTTAAAGTTCTTAAATAACCCAATTAGGGACCTATAAGGGAGGAAAAAAAAAAAAAAAAACCCTGGCCAAATGATGACTAATTAGAATGACAGGCGTTGTTCTGACTCATGGGGGAGTCACAGTACCTAAGCAGTAAAAATAGTGTCTCATTAGTCTTTTAAACACTATTCCCAGGTTTCTGTGAAATTGATATTTAATCACTTTCCCAGTGTACAGCAGGCACTTATTACACAGGGAAGACATGGGGAGTGAAAAGTTTATAAAATTTCTGTCAATCTCTTCTCAATTTGAAGAATGATTCATTATAATGGGCCACCAGTGGCAGAAGGATGCTGAATAGGAGCCTGTAATTAACTTCCCTTCCTGCGTTATTGATGGCATTTGCTGGGTTCTGAGAGTAGATGGTGTACGGGGCGGGGGGAGGACGTACCCTATGGAACAGGCTGTAAAATATGTTAAACTGCATCTAACTCATATCTACAGATAAATTAGTCACAAATCTAGATTTTGGTGTTGAGAAATGTGGATCTATTTTAAAGTATTTGGAGATTAAGTTGGCTACTCAGAAAAGAGCGTGTAGACAGAATAACTGAAGGAAGGAAATGGGTGTCTCAGTTTAGGGGCAACTTAAGACCCTAATATAGGACAACAACATTTAACCTCTGATCTTTTCTTATGAACTATAGTTCTTCTTTTATCAATTTGAATAATATTTTACTGTTCTTAGGTGCTTAAAGCAAAATGAAAATGTGGTTGCAAGTGGCATGTAATTTTGTCATTAAGTCTAAAATTTAGCTTTTATATGCATATATGAAACTATAAGAAATACTAATTTAGCAGCCACGTTAAAAAAACAGAAAAGCTATTGTTCTTTTTTTTTGAGACAGAGTCTCATTATGTCACCCTTGGTAGAGTGCTATGGCATCACAGCTCACAGCAACCTCAAACTCTTGTGCTTAAGCAATTCTCTTGCCTTGGCTTCCCAAGTAGCTGGTACTACAGGCACCTGCCACAATGCCCAGCTGTTTGTTGTTGTTGCAGCTGGCCCAGGCCACGTTTGAACCCGCCACCCTTGGTGTATGTGGCTGGCTCCATAACCACGGTAATACAGCCGCCCGAGCTGAAAAGCTGTTGTTCTATATTTCACCAAAAGAAAACAGGAAAGGACAGGCAGCCTAAATCCTTTCATTCCACTACTCGTTTAATCACCATCCTTTATATCATGAACATAGCATAACGAATCTCACGGCTGTTCACTCCGTAATATGTAGAGTGGTCATTCTTTGTTTTTATTTCTAAACCTAATAAAACATAGTCATGACATATTTTATATTTTCAAGTTCATCTGTTTTTGGTTTCTAACCTTCTCCAGGAAAAACAGTTTCTTCATTGGGACAGAAGGTTGTCAGGAAGTCCTGTGGAATTTCCCACCAAACTAGTACAGGAATCTCCCCAGGGAGCTCCTATTCTTTTGGTGGTAAAGACCTGAGAACTAGGTGGCTCCTGCGGCTCAGTGGGTAGGGCACCAGTCCTATATACTAAGGGTGGTGGGTTCAAACCTGGCCCTGGCCAAACTGCAACAAAAAAATAGCTGGGCGTTGTGGCAGGCGCCTGTAGTACCAGCTACTCGGGAGGTTGAGTCAGGAGAATCACCTAAGCCCAGGAGCTGGAGGTTGCTGTGAGCTGTGTGACGCCACAGCACTCTACCAAGGGCGACAAAGTAAGACTCTGTCTCTTAAAAAAATGACCCGAGAACTATTGTAAAGCAATGCTATGAATATTTTTCTGGCATGTTATATAACTTTATTAGCAAGTGGTAGGAGAAGCATTGAGAGCCACTCTTCAGCAGGCTGCAGAAGTGAGTGGCATCAATAAATACCTTAAAGTAACTCAAAATCTTCACATTTATATTTATATGGTCCAGTAAAATGCATTATTCTGTAAATCAGGAAATGGGTTCTGCTATAGTCATCCTAAGTAAAATTGGCTAAATAATGACACTAAAATTTTATTTCTTAAAGTAAAACAGAGTTAAAAAGTCCTTCTGAAAATTGTATTATTGCTTGAAGCCCCACAACTTACTTTCTCTTTTTTTGTTTCTAAGTATTGAAATAACATATTGTTACATGGATGGCTTTTCTGATGCTTAAGTCAAGCGTATCAGTGTGCCCCTCCCCCAAATAATTTTCATTGTATCTGGTAGAGAAGTGTCAACCCTTCCCACCTCCCATGCCCCTTTTTGATTTCTGATGACTTTACTTCTCTCTGTGCACCTTGATTATTTCCAAATTATTACCATGTACCTGTGGTGTTTGTTTTCCCATTCCTAAGATAATTCACTGAGCATAATGGTCTTCAGTTTCATTCAAGTTGCAGCAAATGACAGTATTTCATCCTTTTTATGGCTGACTAGTACTCCATGGTGGGGGTTGTATGTGTAACATTTTGTTAATTCACTCATGAATTGATGGGCACTTAGGTTGATTCCATATCTTTGCATTTGTGAAATGTGGTGCAGTAAACATTTGAGTGCAGGTGACTTTCTGATACGACTTCTTTTCCAGTAATGGGATTGCTGGATGAGATGGTACGTCTACTTTTAGTGCTTTGAGGAGTCTCCATAATGTTTTCCATAGAGACTATACTAATTTGCAGTCCAGCCAATAGTGGATAAGAATTCCTTTCTCTCTGCATCCTTGCCAGTGTCTGTTGTTTTTTGGATTTTTTATAATGGTCATTGATGGAAGGGCAAGGCTAATATCTTATTGTAGTTTTAATTTGAATTTCCCTTATGGTTATTAATCTTGAGTATTTTTCAATATATTTGTTGGCCATTTATCAATGTTCTTTTGAAAACTTTTGTCTGTGTCTTTTGCACACTTTTTAATGAGGTTGTTTTCTTGCTATTTGAGTTCCTTGCAGATTCTAGATAAAAATCCTTTATCAGATGTATAGCTAGTGTCTTTATACAATTCAAAATTTAGAACAAAATGTCTAATATTCAGGTATATTTATTTTAATTTCAATATCTACGGCAGAACCACAGCATAATTAAAGCCACTTTATACTTACTGTCATATGGCCTTTGTGAATCACGTGCTGAAAGCAAGACCCAAATTTTACAATGCACATTCCAATTTTCTATTAAGTGAGAACCCTCTAAAGACCACAAAGGGGCCAAATTATCTAAAATATTAAAGGCTTATTATATTTCTACTAAATTATCAATTTTGTAAAACAATTAAACAGGGAAAGCCAATTAGTGTAAAAGTGGTCTTCAGAGTATAATCATTAGTTAGAAGCTCGTTTGATAAGGTTAGGTCCAAATCTAATAAGTTAAACCCCCAGCAGAACCGTAATAGAGCCTTAGTGGCAGTTTTCAACAGCATCAGTCTCTAAATAGAAACCACCAGAAATTAAGGAAATTAACAAAGCAGTTATTTTTGCTACAATCAACAAAACCTCTGTAGAGCTATGTCAAGTAAGAATCAGGGTAGTTTTTTAATTATGATCACTAGAAATTTATTTGTACTATGAATCAAAGTTATTATTAGTTCCAGTTTCTTCCAGTAGAGTACTAAGGACTATAACAAATTATGAACAGAAGAGGCAAAATATAAAATAAAGGCAATAATTTACAACGTTGGGGAAAATAAAATGACCTTAATACAGTGACACAGACAGATCTGACTAGCCATCGCCGTGCTGCGACATTCCCAGCTTGTTAGTTGTGCCTCACTTATGTTCAAAAATATTCTTTAATTAAAAGTAAAGTAAGTCAAAGAAGAATAAGAAATAATTTATATAATACATCTGTATACACAGCATGAACTCATTCAAACATTAGAATGACCCTTTTGGGTTACTAAATTATTTTACACAGAGAATTGAACTATTTTCAGAAAAAGAAGATGTAGCCTCATAAATAGTAACCTACTGGCCTATTTGAATAAGGGAAATGTTACCCACTCTGGAATAGGGTTCTTTTTATTAATTTATTTTCAAACCATACATAGTTTAAATAAAGATCAGGTCACCATAAAATATTTCCATAAGCTTTTTCTTTCCCCTAGCTACTTTCATTTCATTTAAATGTGACATGAATAAACTTGAATAAAAGTAACACACTACAGATCAGAAAAATCATGTTCTCTGTTTGTTATTTTCTTCCATTTTGACAAACTCATTCCACTGAATTCTAAAAGAAGCAGATAATTGATATGATCAGATCATTTACCCATCAGTAAATCCACATTCAAAAAAGGACAGATTGGTCATTAGGGAACAGTTGGCTGGATATGATTTCTCCTACACTACCCCAACACAAATATGTTCTTCAAGTGGTTATATAAGCATTATAAATAGTTATTAACTCCTAATGTTCCTCTTTATTTCTCTATTATTTTATACATGTGTATTTTAAAATTCACTTTTAAATACTGGTATAATTTAATAATCTATTTTAATATACTTATTTTGAAATATCAATCTTTATTATTTTAAAATATTTTGAGGGCATATTTTGTTTTTTTTTAACCAAGAAAGTTCTAAAGCCATATCTTATTAATATAGTTGCATAAGTAATCATCTCAGATCCCTCAGGTAATTAAAAAATAAAATAAAATGAGCATCTGTTCATACAAATTAATAATGTGAGCGATAATATGCAGGTTAAGGGTTTAACATGGAAGAATTGGACATGGTGGATGAATACAAAATGAATTATTACATGGCTATGTAATTTTATTGCTACCACTTAGTTAATTATTCTGTATACCAAACTAATAATTAAAGAAGCAAGCTCTTACTTCACTGTTCTATTCATGCAACTATAAATTACTCCATACCTTTAAAACTGTAATTGACTGTAGATCCTGCAGCAAGTTGTAATAACAAACACAATTCCCCTCACTACTAGAGACTATCACAAATGTACTTTTAAAATACATTTCACAAGAAATCACATTAACTCTAGCAGTCATAGCATCATAAATTGAAATGCCTCATTACAGAAAAAAATATATTTAAATTAACTAATGCTGCATGACAAGTCACCTCAAAATTTAGTGGCTAAAACTATAATCTTACCAGGTCCAATGGCTCACGCCTATAATCCTAACACCATGGGAGGTCAAGGCAGGTGGATTGTCTCCCTTCAGGAGTTTAAGACCAGGCTGAGCAAAAGAAAGACTCTGTCTCTACTAACAAAATAAATAAATAAATAAAAATTAGCCAGATGTTGTGGTAGGCACCTGTAGTCTCAGCTACTTGGGAGGCTAAGGCAGGAGGATCGCTAGAGCCCAAGAGTTTGAGGTTGCTGTGAGCTATGATGTCATGGTACTCTACCAAGGGTGACCAAGTGAGACTCTGTCTCAAAAAAAAAAAAAAGATAAAAAATAAAAACACATGGAAGGACAATCTTCAATTATTTCCTGAAAGTTCTACAATTTGAGCAGCAACATTCATCTCTGTTCCTCGTGGCATCAGGAGGGTATCTTTACTGAAACCAGTGATCCAACTGTAGGATGACCTCTCTCATGTTGCTGGGAAGCTAGTGCAGGCTGCCCACTGGGAACTCAGCTGAGGCTACTGTCCGGGGTCCTTTGTTATCCTTTATGTAGTCTTTCAGTCAGGTAAGCTAGAGTCCTCATAGCATTGGAATGACGCTCAGGGTAGTCAGATTCCTTACATGGTGGCACAAAAACATAATCTGCCAGGCCTTCCCAAGGTTGGTATTTTAGATAGGCATACATTCAACTCTTCTGCATTCTCCCAAAGAAGGTCATGGGCCACCTATGTTTCCATAGGAGAGAATTATACAGAGTGACATTTTATTCCAAAAGTTAATTTCCAATTTGGAAAATATACAAACTAATATGCATCTAGTTAGTATACATTTCATTTAAACTTAACATAAATAGGTATAGTTGTCTGAATTTTTCTAAGAATTTAATATCAAGATAGCTAACCTTAAATATCTTTTGTTAAAGCAATGGAAAGTCCTCTAACAGAATTCTCTGTATTTCATTCATATTCCCCAACTAATTAAATTTGTTATTTTAGCACTGCTCATCATTGTGTGGAACTGGCCCACTTGACAAAGGAAGAAAGCTGATGTAGTCACTGGGGTCCTATTACTTGGGGAGAAGTAGTAATATCTCTGTCCTCTTTAACAGACTTCAAATTCACAATGGCTGTATTTTTCACTTCTCATTCCTGTAGTGTCTAATACTTTTTGGGTCTATGGAAAGCAATAGCAATGTTGAGAAAAGTCTATTCTTCCAAAGGTAATTTCTCTGAATCTTATGCAACAGAACAGGCGTCCTCAAACTAGGCCCCGAGGGCCACGTGCGGTCCGCCTAGGACATTTATCCAATTGCCAGGTGTTTTTGCTGCCGTTGCCTGTCCTGCTTAGCAGTTGACACATCCTGGGGCCCACAGTCCGGCCCTCCAATGGTCTGAGGGACAGTGAACTGCCCCCTGTTTAAAAAATTTGAGGACCCCTGCAATAGAAGATGGTGAAATGGCAAGGATAATTCAAACATAATGATCTATTTTGTTTTTAAAGGCTAACCAAAATTTCTAATGATTAGTTTACTTTTTAGATTAACATTAGAAACCTACTGAGAGCTGATTTTTGTTCCTTTATTTCAAGGGGTTCATGTTATGATTTACTAAACTGTAAACCCATGGTGTAGCTTCGAATAGAACACAATATATAAATCCAAGGAACTTACGTGTCTGGAGGGTCTGATGTCTGGACCAAGATTCACTGCTAACAGCCTTGAGTCTAAAAAGCTGTAACAAACTTGGAACAATTCCTCTCAAGCACACCAACTAAGAGAGGAACCAAAACTAATTCAAATAGTTGTTAATTCATTGTCTTACCATGTGTACAGCATTATATAGGTGCATCTAACACTTAAAATGTGGTTAATAAGTTGCCAGTACTCAATTAGAAGTTAGGATACAGAAGAAATATTTTGCATGCGTGCATAAAACAACTCAATGTTATATAACAATATACTTTCTTTTTTGCAGTTTTTGGCCAGGGCTGGGCTTAGAACCCACTACCCTTGATATATGGGCCCAGCGACCTACTCCTTGAGCCACAGGTACTGCCCAATATAGCAACACACTTTTAAATGTTAAAAGCATTGTTAAGAAAACAAATGTAGAACATCAAAGAAGAGAATGATACACAGGCTGAAGTTAGTGGTGGAGATTGTCATGAAGAGTTAGACATTAGCGTACAAATAACGGCCAGGTGTGTGGAAAGGACTGTGAAGCAACGTAAGCAAATCCGAAGCTGAGACAGGGTCTGGGTTCAGAGGGGCAAGGACAGTTTTCATTTGTCAATCACAACCCCGTTTCTCCCTGTTCTGAATAAAAATACCCTTTTAGTCTATGAATGTGTTGAGTGTTGGTTAAGATTCCCCCCCACCCCACCACATGGAAACTAAAGGGTCCTGTATATTTCTTCATCAGGATCTTTACTATTCCTAATCCATAAAAACAAAGGACAGGCAAGTGACTGATGTCCAAACACTCTTTTCTTGGCCTTTGAATATCCAGTGGAGTAACACGGGTTGTGATTCGTCAGCTCCTGAGTGCACAAGGCAGGTTTGAGGCATAGTTACTGCCACCAATATTACAGAGGCACCAAGTTTTGTTTAGTCTCAAGCTGGCTGGGCGCTCTTAACTTGGATCCTGTGAGTGCCTCCACATCCTTCCAATAAATGTGTTTTTGGCATTAATAGTGAGAAAACTTGGAGCCTCAATATTTAATAGAATTTTACTGAAGTTAAAATATTCCACCAGTTTTCAAGATTTAGAAATCTGGACAATCACTGTACCTGCCAGTTGCTAGACAAAACAATATGGCTCTCACAGAGGCAAAATCGACTGGCAGAATTTAACACTGATCTGAATAGAAAAGATTATCAAACAGAGGGAACATACAAAGGATAAAAATGCAGAGGAAGTTGGGAGATGAAGTGAGAGGTAATCAGTCAAGAGAAGAGCTACAAAAATTAATACCTAACATTTATTGAATGTAATCTGTATCTAGTGCATTGTTTGCATTATTTAACAAATTTTAAAAAGGCTGGGACTCACTACAAGTTCTAACACTTAGCCAGGGGGAGGAGAAGCCAATACCAGGTCAAATGAAAGAGCAGAATCAAAAAGTCTATGCAAACACTGTGGGAAGCGCATTGCCCTCAGCTGAAACCTGCACAGTCCACAGCTGAAATTTCTAGGGCATGTGCCAAAATGGAATAGAGAGCATCACTGCCCCAAATACAGATTCACAGGAAAGATAGGCACCACTTTGTGGGAGTGAGTGAAGGATTTGGGTAGACACACAATGAGCATGGGGGCGGGGGGGAGGGACACAACACTAGTCCAAATAAAATATATGGCATAGAAATTGAGATTCAAAAGTAGATGAGATACTGATTGGAGTAACATAAACAAAGAGTCAAAAAGGAAAAAAAAACCCCCCTAAAGGGACAAATGTAGATAAAAAGAACACAATCACAAAGGGTCAGCAGTGGGGAAAATGTCATTTTAAAGGCGAGAAGGAAGAGAAGTGAGGGGCAAGAGGAGATGGAAAGGTGAGAAGCAGCAACATTGTCCAGGGTCACAAATGGCAGCCCAGAGATGCATTAAGGTGAGGACAACATCAAGGACAGTCAGGAAGGAGGGAGAATGATTAACATTTATGTCTCATTTTCATTTTAGAGGAATGGTTTGACAGTGATTCATTTTGGTGTGTTTTCTGATACATCTTTATGGCAACAGCTCAGTTTGATAACACGTTAACACACTCAGGGAGTAGTTTCGGTGATGCAGTCCTCCAACACTGGTACTGCACAGTAGTCTAAACATGCCTTGGAAAGCCTAATTAAAACACTACCTGCAGGTAGTATATAGAGTACACATGAAATAATCTGTATTTTCTTAACTGCATAAATACTAACCTGGATAAAAGTATAATACAACTAAAAATAAATGGATACAATTAAGAAAAATCTATTATTATTCCTCATAATTAATATCCTCTTGATTTCTGATATTTTTAATTTGAGAGATTAGCCCCCAAAAAGTACCTGTCAAAAGAGAAATCTCACTGAAATCCTATTACAGTTGGCCCTTGAATAGCATGAAGATTAGAGTGCCAACACCCTGCCCAGTCAAAAATCATAAAAATTTAACTACTAATAGCCTACTATTGACCAAAAGTCTTAAGAATAACATAAATGGTCAATCAATATATATTTTATATGTTACATATAGTACACACTGTTTTCTTACAATAAATTAACAGAGAAAAAATGTTATTAAGAAAATCATAATAAGGAGAAAATATATTTACTAGTTA
>CAUYQV010118797.1:0-17126 GCA_963574575.1 Galagoides demidoff
GAAACTTGGAATATATTGCTTTCATAATACGAAGTTTATTGCCTATCTGAAGTGTCTGATTTTTCAAGTTTGTAAGTTTCTCAAGTGATTTTAACATTGGGTGTTTTTTGTTATTTTGTTTTTACAATGAAAAGATAGTTCGAGGAAAGGCTAAATTCTATTAAAAGATTTGAGGCATGTTTGTACACTGCTGTTTTAAGTATCAGCATTTGTAATGTGACATCACTGTTAGTAATAATGATACTATAATTCAGGGCTACATGGTTGGTGGGCATATAGAGAGAGAGAGATACAGTGAAGCAAGTCTCATTCTAAAAGTTGAAATTTGCTGCATTCACTTTTCCCAAAGATCATATAATCTCATAATCTACCATGAAAACAGGAGTCGCCAAAATAACTGAGAAGGCTTAAAATAGTCATTCAATTTTGCTTTTTAATTTTTAAGTGAATTTTGTTTGAAAAGCATGATAATACAGGCCTCTTGGATTGAGAGCTGCTTTGGTAAAGTTTCCCGGTTTCCTTTCCTTCTGTGACAGGGTGAGTGAGGTTATTATGGAGGGTGGAGACAGCTAGAGTAGCAAGTATGAAAAATAGGAACAAGTCCTTACAATGCTCTCATTTACTACGGACATCGGCTTTTTCAGTAAGGTTTTGGGGGAACTATGTTATCACAAAATTATACAATTTTTTTACAAGTATATACACAATGTTTCATAAACAGACTTTAAACTCACAAGATTATAAATACATATATATTCTCACATTCTGGAAAATAACATTCTCAGCTTCACAGAAAATATACTTAGTTACTACTGAAGGTAATATTTGAAATGTAAAAATTAGATTTAAATGCTATATTTTAAATGACAGGCTATAATTACAGAGATCAGATAGGTAAACTGCAAAATAGGATGAAACTTGGCCTACTGGATCAGTTAGAGTTTTTTGTGTGTGGTTTTTTAAAAGTTAAGGCAAGAAGTGTCAAATTTAGAGTTAAAGAACAAACGGATCACTGATATCAAAGACTTGTTGTATAGTACTGTTAAAAATTAAAGCTTAACAGGTGGTTAGAAAAAAGTGAATTAATGCAAAAGGAAGGAGGACTCAAACATTCACAGGACCAAATTAAACTATCTCAATTAAAAAAAAATTCATTGACTTGCTTAGTTATATACCCAAATGGTAATAAACCCATATTTGTAAAGTTCCATGTTTTAAGATCATGAAGCCAGCAGTGTTTTGTGGCTACTGCTCTTCCTTTGAAAGAAGAATTAATTAACCAGTCCCATTTGGTAAGTTGCAGTTTGCAGTGCTGATCCCAGAGAAAGACTTGAAACATGAGAAGAAACAAAGACAAAGCACACAAGAGCAGAAGGCTGTTGTGTTAGGCTTGGGTGAAATGACAATTCCACTTCATTTTAAAGGTTTCCTCAATTGAATTTAAGGCATTTGTTCATTCCAGTTTACTTGAGATAATGATGCTTTGCATCTCTACAGAAGACAGTTCTGAATTGTTTAAATTTCTGGAAATAATAGACGTTTAGCTATCATTTATAAATGTTATATATGATGACTGACATTATGTTTGCAAACTCATCCTAGAAAAAGTGCTGTATACCTCATTGTTAAATACCACTATAGTCACCTTCCAAAGTGCTCCCCTTGGGAAGCTATGCACCAACACCAGCACCTCGTTTACCCTTCAAAGCAATTTTGGAATTCTTTTTCTGGAATGGCCATCAGAGCTGTTGTCATAGGAAGTCTGACAAGTTTATGAACTTGCCACTGGGTGTTTATGTTGGCAGCACTGAACAAACAACTTGGTAAGGTTTTATAACCTTGGCACGTCATATTGACTGTGTGTGGTGGTGTCTTGCTGAGGGGCATTCATTGTTGTTGCTTGTTTTTGTGTGCTGTAGTCCAACAGCGCTGATGGCCATTCCAGAGTTCCAAAACTGTTTTGAAGGGTCAACTCAGCACTGGTATTAGTGCATAGCTTCCCAAGAAGAGTACTTCGATGGTAACCATAGTGATACGCAGCCGTGAGGTATGTAGCACTTTTTCTAGGATGAGTTCATGGACTTAATTGTCAGACTTTGTAGGTATATTCTCAAGGTGTCACTATAAGAACATACATGGAAGACAAGGGCTTAATTTAGTTCAGCCATTTTACAAGGAAATAAAATGCTAAAATCTGATTATTTAATAGACAGGGCCTAGAAACACATTTAAGAGTTTTTCACTCACTGTGGTTTATGGGCAAGCTAAGGTTGCCCCCAAAACATTGGTTGGCTGGATAACCCTAGTATAAATAATGAACCACCACAATAAAAGGATCACAAGAAAGGGAACAAGCATGACTAGGAGCATGTTTGGTGATAAGAAGTGCGCAGTCCTGGAGTGCGCAGTGTGCTTTGGCATGCATTTTATACATAAACAGGACTAAAGGTGCCCAAAGTCCTAGGTTATAGATTCAGGAGCTCAGATACTACACACAAGATAACCATCTGGGTTCAAAAAAGTACAGATAGGGATTTTATATGTATGGCCTATCACATTTCTTCTCCTTCCTTTACTTGATGGCTGATACAACAAGGTGGGGATGACTGCTCAGTCTGAATGAGCTTTACTGGTGAAACTGACTACTGCCGTGATTAAAGCCACCTCAGGTTGGCCACTTCAAAGGACATAAATGCACTGGAAGCTTTTCTTTCCCACGTAGTTTACTTGTTTCAGGTTATGAAGTTTCTATGGAAGCTATAATGGAAATGGGATTTCTCTGTAGCCAAAATCTGGTGAACATGACCTAGAGGGTAAATTTAAAACTCCAACATGCTTAAATTTGAGTATTTTTCTTTTTATGGGAGGGTGGTTCAGGAGAAATTTTTTTCCTTTAATGACTCCCTCCTTGTAAAATACATAAATAGAAATCTAATAGTAATGTATTTCAACATTTAGATTAATTCAGGAGGAAAGAGTACGAGTTTTATGTTTCAAGCCTCTTAACCCCTTAATCAGCCCTTCAGACATAGCTATTCAGAGCTTAAGAACAGACTAGGCTCATTCACTGTAGGTTTTCTGTGATAGCTTGTAGTTTCTGTTCTTAATTTCACAAAGTATTAGATACAGGAAATAAATATTAAGAATCTTCTTAATGTCTTGTTAAACTGAGGATTCCAGAAACCTGAGGGGGTAGGGTCTATTTATACTATAAAGATAGTAACACATTAAAGTAAAAATTCATAAGACTAATAATTAGAGCATCTAAACTTTATACTTAGAAAAATATATTTTTAAGTAACAATCTACATAATTTTCAGTCTTCAGGAAACTACACTTAAGCTAAACAGCAAATTCCTGAATGGTGATTATTGATCTTTGGCAGCATTTAAAGTGACAAGAGAAAAAGAGCTAAAGAAGTCAGCCCTAATCCACTAAAAAGGAATTGACAAGTTTTACAAATTTATCTGGGTTCATTCATTTTGGAAATTACCCTATAAGGTGGCACACGTATAACTTAAAATTTCCACAGTAAAAAAAAGCTATAAAAAATTTTCTTCCGTGATTAAATTGTATAACTTTGTGTGAATTTAACACTTTTGTTTACATGTTCAACAAATCTTTTTATACTAGATTACATCTTTATGCAGTATTCTCTTCCCATTATATACTATTTTATTGCTGTTTAAACCTTAACAGAACTGTCCACCATTGAAAATGAGTTTGCATGTACACTACTTTCCCAGTAATGAGGCTACAATCATGTTTTCAGTTGTCAATTATAAAGATGGCTTCTGAACAGAAAATAGCTCATAGCTCGAAAATGAAAATGTAGCAGCCATATACTGACAACTTTGAATCTATTCCTAAATTCAAAACTGCCTGGAAAACATGTCCTTTGTTTAAAAAAAGGACTTTATTCATGCTTAAAACACATATTCTCCAGGGAAGCTTGTGTCTGTTTCCTTAGGGAATATGTTTGCCTTTTAAAAACTGATCCTTTAGAGCAGCAGTTCTCAACCTTTATCAAAGGGCTGCGGCATTAAGTATGTTGAGAATCACTGCTTTAGAGTGATCATGGTTTTTCCTTTCCTTATAATACATGTATTTGATTAAATAGCCTTGAAAAGAAAATATAAATGCTAAGGAGAAACACAGTTTTGCTAATAGAAAAGATGATGAAAACTGTCCATCGAGGGTGGTTTTGTTTTTTTTTTAAGGTGCGCTATACCTTAAATCTCTTCCAGCAAGTCTGCCAAAATTGCACACTCCTCCATAAGGGTCAGGGAAAGGCTGGCTTTTACCATTAAGTATTCAGTACTTCCTTGAAATGTAATTATCTGGCAGTGTATGGATTATAGGCAGTTACCCAGTGCATATAGCAAACATTTTGAACTCATCATTCTTCCGTTTTGATGATTCTGGGCATCTCTTGTTACAAACTGGGGTTAGCACCACTTGACCATGCAGGGTTTTGTTTTGTTTTCTCCTCTGTAATTCTGGTCTCTGAAGGCTGTTAATTTGTATAGTCTTCTCAGCATCCCTCTCTCTCAGTGAGGCATATGTATGCATTTCCAGACAAATAAACTGTAATTAGAAAAAAACTGCAGGGAGTTCATTACATTTCTAGATTTTCAGTAGTTTAATATTCTTCAGTTACAGTTGAGCTTTCAGATTAAACACATATAAAATCTTTCCTCATTATTCTTTATTTACTTAAGTATATGGCTTTAAGGAGCCATCTGGTTATGCTACCCCTGATAATGTTGCCTAGTTACGTTCATAAACCAAAGCTGTCGCTGGTATTATTGTTACATTAAATCTCTTAACTAGTAAGGTAGTCTGTTCTTGCTGTTGGGATAAGAAAGTTACTAACCTGTAGTCATCCCCTCCAGCACTAACAACATGTCGATCAGCACTGGTAAATCGAATATTTGTCACATGGGGTGAATGACCCAAGAACCTTTTGTGCTTTGCCTAAAAAACAATGACAGAGTCAGCGCATTAGAAGCACAGAGAAGTTAAATGTTTTCTATCCCAAGAACTGTGGCAGCAGTAGGGAGTTGGGATCACAGCCAATGATTTACAAATACTTTTTCAGAGTTAGTAATGGATCTGCACTTAATACAACAGGTTTATATTTGGGCAGTCAGATGTCTCCTGGGACTCTGAAGATTTCTCTCAGAGGAAAAGCATTTGAAATTACTGGTTTGGTAAAAAGCTAATCACCACTTTACTAGGGTAACTTCCAAAGGTGGTATTAATGGAAGGAGGAGATCTGTTTTTAATAGTTTTTATTTGAGGGTAATGGGTTGAGATAGTTTGGGAAAAAATTTTGAAATACAAATTTTCAAATCAAGATAAAATGTGGCTCGGCCCCTGTGGCTCAAGGTGCCAGTCACGTACACCTGAGCTGGCAGGTTCAAATCCCGCCCGGGCCCACCAAATAACAATGATGGCTGCAACCAAAAAAATAGCCAGGCATTGTGGCAGATGCCTGTAGTCCCAGCTACTTAGGAGGCTGAGGTAAGAGAATCACTTAAGCCCAGGAGTTGGAG
Organism: Galagoides demidoff; assembly: GCA_963574575.1. Taxonomy (NCBI): domain Eukaryota; kingdom Metazoa; phylum Chordata; class Mammalia; order Primates; family Galagidae; genus Galagoides; species Galagoides demidoff. Next base: position 5,559 of record CAUYQV010118797.1, read on the forward strand.
GTTGCTGTGAGCTGTGATGCCTTGGCACTCTAACCAGGGTGATAGCTTGAGGCTCTCTGTCTCAAAAAAAAAAAAAAGATAAAATGTTTTAAATATTATGAAGGAAAAAGAGATCAGACATAAAAATTAGGTGTAGGATGATACACTAAACAAAACACAAACTTACGAATTTTTCTGGACACGGGAAGTCAAATAACTTAACCATGCCAAAGTCATCTCCTGTTACAAGGCTGATTCCCGAATGAGATACACAGGCACAATTGATGTCGGCTTTCTCTGCATGTCTGGACCAGATTCCCATAACTTCATCTCCCAGAGTACTAAAGGGATGGAACAGAAGAAAATCTACCATATCAAGTATAGACAGGTTTATCGCACTGAAAAAGTCCCTTGGCAACTAAAGAGATTTCTCTTAAGTAATTATTATTTAAAATACAGGAAGTAAATTGTGATAAGGCCTAAATTTCATCTGGATATCCTCCCTTTTTAAAATGAAATTTTATCATTTGAAGGATTTATAGATTAAATAATCCCTTTAAGATTCAATTAATACGGCTCGGCGCCTGTGGCTCAATCGGCTAAGGCGCCAGCCACATACACCTAAGGTGGCGGGTTCGAATCCCCAGCCCGGGCCCGCCAAACAACAACAATGGCTGCAACCAAAAAATGGCCGGGCGTTGTGGTAGGCGCCTGTGGTCCCAGCTACTTGGGAGGCGGAGGCAGAGTCAGGAGACTCGCTTGAGCCCAGGAGTTGGAGGTTGCTATGAGCTGTGATGCCATGGCACTCTACCCAGGGGGGATAGCTTGAGGCTCCATCTCAAAAAAAAAAAAAAAGATTCAATTAATACTTAGTAATAGATGATAACTGCTTTTTGAATTATTAAAAGTGACGTAGCTGGGCTTCGTGATACACACTGTTAGTCCCAACTACTCTGGAGGCTGAGGTGGGAGGATCGCTTGAGCCTAGGAATTCAAGGCCAGCCCAAGCAATCTAACAAAATCCTGTATCTAGGGGGGAAAAAACTTCAGTGATAACTTTTAGTAGGAATTTGGTGGCATTTTTTAATCAAAAAGATGGATATTTATATAGCCAGCAAATCTGAACAAGTTTGTAAGCCTTAATTACTAGGAGCTTCAGCATATCCATTCCTTGGATAACAAATACATTCATATAATAGTACCCAATATGTTTTTATTGCCCATTATTAAATTTAACATTAAGGAAAATGTGGTATCTTTTAAAGTCATGACTTTGATTTTCTTTCTTTTGAAAGAACTTAATAAAGCTCACAAAGCATGGAAATATATTCAAATACAGAAGCAGATTAACATACTGTTATTCTGTTCCTAAGAATTCAAGATATAGTAACAAAAACCTGAAACTCAATTACTATTCTCTGGTAGAATGGTTCTGTTCAGAAATAGAATTTTCTAGTTTTCCTAACTGACCTTTAGAGTCACTTCCCTTCTGAATAGATGAAGTATTTACCTAGTCCACGTAGCCCAAGTAATTCTGTCAATAGCAGCATGATCCGTAAGATGTTTTCCTGAAGGCACTTCATAGACATGCCGTTTATAGCAGCCACTGGACACCTTTCATCATATTAAAACGGGATAAGAATTTCAATAGGCAAGAGGCAAAATCGCAGGAGTTTGCAGACTAGCATATTGCCACTCAATTTATATGTCTACCCTCATTAAGAAAAGACAGCTGGGCCCAGTGCTCACATCTATAATCCTAGCACTTTGGGAGGTCAAGGCTAGTGGATCATTGAGCTCACAGAGTTCTAGACCACTCCTGAGCAAAGCGAGACCCTGTCTCTACTAAAAACAGGACAACTAGCCAGGCGAGCACCTGTAGTCCTTTAGCTACTTCACTTGAGCTCGAGTTTGAGGTTGCTGTGAGCTATGAAGAGATGGCACTGTACCCTTAGTGACAGACTCAAAAGTATACAAAAGAACACTATAAAAGCATTAGAAAATGTAGAGAAAAGGAATAATAGGTCACAGGATACAAAAAAGGTAAAAGTTGAGAAGTTCTGAAACTGCGAACCTTTAAATGTATTCACAAGCAGTAGTTAAACCCTTATAAACTGGGTATGTGGTATCCATACTGTACCTGGAGATACCTGCCATCTGCAGAGAAGTCCATTTGGATGACAAAGCTTGGAATATCTTTGCAGTAGTTGATTCTGTTAAGGGTGGGGCCCAGTGTTAGGTCATAAAAATCCACTGAGTTCTCACTAGAGCCCACTGCCAGATACCGGGAATCTGGACTAAATCTGAATATGAACCAAAACATGGAAAGATGGGTTAGACCACATGATATAAATACTTAAGATCAATGACTTTTTAGCAATTGGAAATTTGTGAAGTGACCCTTTGCAGCTTGGAAGAACTTATTTAGAAAAATGACAAAGTGAAATACTATTTGCCTAGCAATCACTGGAGTCAGCGTGGAACTTATTCAGTCTTTTGAAAATGTTCCTCCCCTCGGGAGGGACATGTAGGCTCTAAGGGAAGCCACTGTTAACTGTTTTATATAGAGAAGGTTTCATTTGTAAAACGATTTTACTCATGAAAATGCAAGCTTTTAAGAGTACTGGTATCAGTCTCAACCTACTGATAACAGAAGTGCTCAGTAAATGGGAGCCACTGAAGCACTAAAGGTTCAAGAAAGGTTTAAATTGATTCAGATTCTGGCACATAGTATTTGTTCAAGTGTACTGGTTAAATGAATAAACTATATTGCCAAATTAAGGTTATTTTGAGAAGTAAGATATGTTTAGGGTTATAATTTAGTTTCCCAGAGTGTCAACTTCTGAAGTTCCAATGGTTTTCTCGTATTACAGAGAGAGATAATGTCACTATGGTGAACTTACTGAACGTGTCTAGCATGACATTTATTCCTCACGTTACCTAGTCTTGCTATCATAAGGCACTGTGATTAGTGTCTAGGGCATTTGTAAATTGGCAAGAATTAAGTATATAAAAGCCAGATTTCAGCAAACAACTTAGGATGTGTAAAATGCTACCTGCCCTCCAACCTTTTTTGAAAGTGTAGCTAAGGAAAATCTTTCAAGTTTTTTTTTTTGTTTGTGTTTTTTGGGGTTTTTTTGCAGTTTTGGCTGCAGCTGGGCTTGAATCCACCACCGCCAGTATATGGGGCCAGTGCCCCTACTCCTTGAGCCACAGGCACCGCCCCCCACCCCCTTTTTGAGATACAATCTCACTTTGTCACCCTCATTAGAGTGCTATGGCCTCATACCTCACAGCAACCCCAGAGTTCTGGGCTCAAGTGATCTCTTGCCTCAGCCTCCCAAGTAGCTGGAACTACAAGTGCCTGCCACAGTGCATGGCTATTTTTAAAAGCAGTGTCTACCTCTAGTTCAGGCTGGGCTCAAGCAATCCATCCACCTAGGCCTCCCAGAGTGCTGGGATTACAGGTGTGAGCCACAGCACCCGGCCTTTTCAGTTGCAAGTTGAGTCATTTATGTACTAGAAATTCTTTCGCATTTGTTGACTAACCTGATATCATGGATTGCACATCGTCTGTCTCTCTTCTTTCCCCATATTTTTAGAGAGCTCACTAGTAAAATAATAAATTCTCCATTTTTCATTCCAATAGCCACCATGTCCCCTTCAGGGCTATAACACACAGTACGAGCAGCATGTCCCAAATTCACTTTGTTTAACATCTTCTGCATAAGAACCAAAAGAGTCATAGAAAACTGTTAAGTGAAGTACTGATAAATTAAACCAAAATTCTCAGCATGAGTCTGAAATAGTTTCTTCTGTAAGCACTAGCGATTTAGGACTTCCTCTTTCCTTCTAAGAAACTGTATAATCTTTTAAAAAACTGTTTATACCTACTTTATCAGCAATATCCCAGAGTCTCACTGTTCCATCCTCCGCAGCAGAAAGGAAAAAATCCCTAGAAGGATGTGTTGCCAGCCCCCAGATCGGTCCATCCACATGACCATTAACTAAAATATTACATGCTGCGTTTTTCTCTCCAACTTCAATTATTTCAGCATTCCTGGTCCCAACTAGTATTTTGCCCTGAAACACAAGTCACACCAGTTCATTTAATATAATAAAACAGTTGCTCTTAATAGGAATAACCCTGTTGACCTACTTTTAGGGATCTCATCTAGTTGCAAGCCATTTTTGCATTATGTCCTGTAAAATTTCCTATGACTATAGGCACATCTGTAAGAACACTTGGCTAGGTTACATGTTAAACAAAAGAATTTTCTTCTCTATGGTAATACACATGGACTCCAGTAGTCAAAGTTTTGACTTTTGACTATGATCGTCTTGTGATCTTCAAAGGGGGTAAGTGCACTGGGATATAGGAAGAAAGTACTAGGACCTATTTTTTAGCTAAAGAATAAGTAAAAATAAACTTAATTTAATATGCAAACTAAGGATAACATCTGTATAAGATTTGTAAATACATTTAATGAGTGCCTTCATGCTGAAAAATTTTTTATTGGAATGTGTAGTTTAAAAAATTTTTTGATTGATACATAATTATACATATTTCTGGATACAGGGTAATTAGCATATATATTACCTCAAACATTTGTGTGGGAATATTCAAAATCTTTTATATATCCAAAAGTATATATATATTTTTGTTAATTATAGTCATTCTCAGAACACTGGAACTTACTGCTTCCATCCAGCTGTAATTTTGTACCCTTTGACCAATCTCTCCCTATCCCAGACTCTAGTAACCACTATTCTACTCTCCACTTTGAGATCAACTTTTTTAGCTTCTGCATATTAATGAGAACATATGATATTTATCTTTCTGTTCCTGGCTTATTTCACTTTGCATAATGTCCTCCAGGCTCATTCATGTTGCCATGAATGACAAGATTTCATTCTTTGTTGTGGCTGAATACCATAGCTCTCCTAATCAAAATGAATCAATTAGGAATTTTCAATTCTCTCTACTGTAGTTGAATTAACATATTTAAATAGGTATGAAAGTTTGAATACAGTGTTTAGATGGAATAGCTTCCTTCATGCACTGCGCTAGTGCCAACTGTGGAACCACAAAACAACAGCAAAGGGAGAAGAAGGCCGGCAAGCCAATCTGTTTTTATGCATCATTCAGTATTCATTGAATTGCAAAGGATAAGAGCATCATGGTAGTAACACGTTGTACTGGCTCACAGAACATCTTACTTTGCTTCTGCACACAGAACGAACACAATCTGTGACTTGTCCTGTCTCAAGCCGGAAGGCACGGCATCGCCTCAGGTCCTGATCCCACAGCTTAACAGCTCCTCCTTCTTTTGACCTAAATAAATAACCAAACCAAAATAAGTGTTTACTATTGGCTACTACAAATAATTTTTATCATAAATAATTACTAAATTATAAGCAGGATACTAAAACAAAAGGCCTCAGATCTGGCACTGATTCATGCCTGTAATCCCAAAACTTTGAGAGGCTGAGGCAAGAGGGTTGCTTGAGACCAGGAGTTCAAAACCAGACTGGGCAACATTGGGACCCTGTCTCTACAAAAAGAATTTTAAAACATGAGCCAAACATGGTGGCATACACCTGTAGTCCTAGTAGCTACCAAGGAGGCTGAATCAGGAAGATCATTGAGCCCAGTAGTTCAGGGTTGCTGTGAGCTATAATCATGCTACTGTCTCCAGCCTAGGTGACACAGTAAGGCCCTGTCTCAAAAAAAAAAAAAAAAGGCCTTAAGTTACTGATAATTTTTGTATTCTTCTAAACTTTCTCTGGCAATTTTAGGGTACACTATATCTCAGTCAAAATACTTGGTTTCAGAAAATTTTATTTTATTGCCATCCACTGTACATTATTTTCTTTAGTAATACTTTGTAAGAAGATAACAATTTTTAGTTTTAAAGGAAAAACAGAAATGTAGATAAGGTAATTAAGATTACAGATATTATTCTACAGTGTGGTGTTTTTTTTTTTTTTTTCTTTTTTGGAGACATTCTCATTTTGTGGCCCTCACAGTGCTGTGGTGTCACAGCTCACAACAACCTCAAACTCGGGCTCGAATAATCCTCTTGCCCTAGCCTCCCAAGTAGCTGGACTACAGGTGCCTGCCACAATGCCCAGCTATTTTTAGAGAGGGGATCTTGCTCTAGCTTAGGTCTCTAACTCCTGAGCTCAGGCAATCTATTCTCCTTGGTCTCCCAGAGTGCTACGATTACAGGCATGAACCACTGTGCCCAGCCTTATAGAATATATTTTTAAGGACCAAAAGAAAAGCATATTTTTCCTACCATTATTAAAACAGCCCACTGAAGCAGTTTAGTAGGCTACTAGAGAGCAGGGTATGCAGGAGTAGACGACATGGGAAATACAAGTGTTAGAGTAATATGTAAATAAATATATCGCTTTTATGGATTTTCTCTCAGAAGAACTGAAAATGTATTCATTCTCTGCTAAATGAATTGCTGTCTTAGGAAAAAGCATGTCCATGGACAGTCTTCCTTTATGTGAAAGGCAAAAGTTTCTGCACTCATGCTTAACATGTGGGTTCTTTTAGCCCTATAACGATGTGTTTCGTAGTCACTTGTCACATTTCAACACATATGACTATGTTGATGGCAAATATAAGTATCTGGTTACTGTTGGAAGATTTCAAAATCACTCAGAAAAAGGCCTCTTGAATTTTGAGGTTTTGTATAAACCAATTTATCTAGTAAGTGCTCCTCAGGTAATAGCAAACTACAGTTTGTATTTAGCATCCTCTCGGCCTTTTCTAGTGCAGAAATACGGATTTTGCCCTTTTGTATCCAATGCGGATAAAGAAGAGCAGGTAGTCAAAATCTTGCTTCAATGGCAAAGATTTCTGCCAACCCCCCCTCCCCCGTCACATAGCAAATATTTATACAGACAAATGACATAAGGAAAACCAATGCTTAATTTGTAGGGCAACTATATAGTCATACCTCAGAAAAAGTATCACCCAGTTGTTGGAGTTTAGGTTTATCTCTAATGTGGAAAACAAGTGATTTAAGACCAGAAAGGAGAATCCAGAGAAGGCATAAGACAGACAGTGAAGAAGTGTACAAGGAGGAAAGTCAGAGAGCGTGATCCATGTAGCCTAGAAATTAACCAGAATACCTCACTGCAAACCCCAGGCTGATCACAGACATTCAGGGAGGCTGAAAAGAATAGGACTCACGGCCTTTCTTTGCCACCAGTCACAATAAGTCCATCTCGCAGGGTGGTATACATGGCAAACACAGGCCCATTGTGAGCTCTGGCCACAATTCTACACAGTATGTGATCTTTCCACACACAGACATCACCACTGATGGTACCTGTAAACGTCAAGTTATTCTGAAAAAGGAGTGGGGAAAGGGGAGACAAACTCATCAAAAGTTCAAATAGACTTCAGACAGATGCAATTTTCTATGTAACTATAATGCTGACTCCTTCCTGGGTACAAAGAGCATGCAGGGGATGGTGGGAGATGCACTGAACTTGAGGCTTAGCTTTCTCAGGGCCTTTCCTTTTCCGGTCTGTTGCTTATTAGCTGGAATAACCTTGGACAATTCTTTCCTTCCAATTCTAAAATACTATAATTCCAATTTGTATTGTTTCTCTGGATTGCCTCCCTCTAAATGCTCAATAAGTAATTTGAAAGTCATTAGTAACTGAGAATAAAAAATAGAAATAGGAAGTGAAGATAACTTTCTATTAGGTTTGGCAAGGTACTTTGTCATACAAAGTAACTATTATCTATGGAAAAGTAGTTTTGTAGATTTCACTAACTAGATACAGGTCTAGGAGCATGACTAATACATATCTATCTGCACTTGGATGTAAATGCTTCAGGGACAGAAACCGCTATTTTACTTCCCCTTGTTCTTTTAATAGCCCCCACCATCAATGATGCTCAGAAAAGTTTAAACACAACATAAAGCTACCTCGTTACATAAGAAAACATTCTCATTGAGTATACTGTGTTTCACACATAAAGAGCCAACTATACCTAATATTTTAGTCTTCAGGTTTATTTTATATTGAGAATGGGCAACTGACTACATAAGTTAATCTACATGACCAAATTAAACGTCAGAAGCATGTATATGAATGTGTGGGGTTTTCTTCTGGAAATGAACTGCTGGTTTAAGAATACCCAGAACATTCAACTGAAGTTTGACATGGCATTACCAACATTTTCATTCATCTTTATCTCAAAAACATAAATGAACTTAAAGGTTTTAGAATTATATATTTCCTCCTGCAAATACTGTATACCCATATAAATGCTTTAACAAGTACATCCACTTAATTTTTTGATGCACCAAAGGATTTATAAAGCCTAGCCAAAGCAGAATATAAAAGGACAGAGATGTGGATTGTGAACCACAGGCCCAGATGGGGTGCAGTAAGGTGAGGAGAATGGAGAGCTCTTCAACAATCTTTTATGCGGATCAAGATCAGGAATTATGCCTTCTGCTGATGTCTCTCTACCTCCTTATGAATTAGAGACACTGGCTTAGAACACTTCCAGCTATGTGATAAGCAATGAGTTAAAATGGTAAAAAATAAAAGAAATCCTAAACCCAAGTCACTTGAAAATCATGTTTTTTTTAATTTACCTTTCTTTTAACTCTGAAAAAATTTTAGGACCATGAGGAACTACTAGAAAGACAGAAATTTTAGAATTTTTAAGGTGACAGTAAGATGTATGGCTTTTGAAAATGGCAATGGACCAAAGACTCAAATGTTTCATCGTAGTCCTTCCCTCTTACTTTCTTTTTACTCCTCAATTTCTTAGAGAAAACACCAGATTTTTAAAAGATAAAACAACATTAATGTGGTTTATATATCTAAGGCAAGAAAATTTAAAGCCATCATAGCCACAACACCACATGCATTTTAAGAGACATACTGCACCAAAGGCAACAGCAAGCATGGTCTGCATCCGGGCATCTTGCAGGGTACTCAGGAGCCCTTTTTTGCTAAGAAGAGCCCTTCCTGCTAAGGTCCAGAACTTCACATGTTTTACTCCCACAGAGACAAACTGAGTATCTGAATCTGGTCGGAATTCTGCCACAAAAATACGTTGGCGGTGACCAGCTCGGCTGGCAATTTTGGCACCTGATGAAGATACAACAAAATTATCTAGGTTATTATAGGAACCAAACTAATCAACAATTAGGATAAAACAATTATGTAAAATATATAATTTAAAAACAAATACTTATAAAAATAGAGGGCCCCGGGCTTTGACCTGCTACCTAACAATCAACATGTACAATTACTTGTGCAGTGAGTGCTTTTCACATATCTTTGCAAGTCATGTATATATTTATGGAGAACTTCATTGCCATTGAAGGGCCACTATAGATTTTGGGGACCATGTCTTATTTTCATAAAGCTGACTACAGCTTTAAATTCCTGGGCTGCACTGATGCACCTGCCTCGGGCTCCCGAGCAGCTGGAAATACAGGCATGTATCAACACACCCAGCTAATTTTTTTAAATGTTTTATAGAGATAAGGTCTCACTGTGTTACCCTGGTTGGCACTGAACTTTTGGCCTCAAGCAATCTTTCCACCTCAGCCTCCCAAAGTGCTGGGATTTATAGCACCTGGCAACTTCTTTTTATATAACTTAAAAGCAAATGTATTAGGTAATATGACCTGGTTGCTCTTTCATTATCATTTAAAATATACTTGATTTTCATTCTCTAATGAGACCCTCCATAACCAATCAAATCATTAATAATTAGCAAAGACATTGTTCCTACTAAAAGGAAATAACGGGACATGGTTAGACTACTATGTACTAATAATAGTTTCATTAATTTCATCTGTTTTGTGAGCTTACAGTTTCACTGGGTTTTAGAGTGGAATATACCTATAATACCACCAACTATGTTCTGTGTATTATGTAAGGCTATAGTAAAATTCATTATTACCCTAGTATTCTTTAAAAAAAAAATCACATACATACAAAAATCCTACCTTCCTGCCATCTCCAAATGGTAATAGTATGTTCTGGGTCTAGTCCCACAGACAGCAATAGTTTGCCAGTAGCACTGAAGCTGACTGAACACACTCCCTTTGAATGGTAGCATCTTAGTATAGATAAAGTCTGCTTATTCATTGCATCCCAGATGTGGATAGAAGGAGCTGTAGCTAAATAAAAATAAAATCCAAAAGTTGTAATATACCTGTTACACATGTTTCCATTTTTAAAGTTGATGCATATTCCTTTCTGACACATGGAAAAATATGTACCACAGAAGAATTGTACTTAACAAATAGTTCAAAACTAAGGCTAAATTTCAAAATGGAAAGGAGGAGGAAGGGGAAAGAAAAGAAAGAAAAAAATACAGAACACTTCAGGCTACATTCCAAATTGCACATTTGGAAAAATAGCATTTGACAAGCAAATCGGGTAATAACAAATTTAAACAACTCCTCCATAATAATACATGTTTTAGGTACATTTTATATAATTATTTAGGGAACTACATAAATATTACAGATACATATGAAATAAAAGTATACATTCAGTAGTGATGCTATCTGAAGGAAAAACGAAAAGCAAATTGAAAAAGGCAGTAGATTGATCTCAAAGGAAATTTTCAACCATACAGGAAAGCTCATGTCACCGTAAAAGACTTTTTTTTTTCCCCACAAAACAGGATTTCATGAGAAAGATAAAACTGCTTATTTTTCTTTTTTTATTTTTTTCCAGTTTTTGGCCAGGGCTGGGTTTGAACCCACCACCTCCAGTATATGGGGCCAGTGCCCTACTCCCTTGAGCCACAGGAACCACCCCAAACTGCTTATCTTTTTTAAAAAGTAAAAGATACTTTTACTTTGGGTGATTGCTTGAGCTCAGGAGTTCCAGACCAGCCTGATCAAGAGTGATACCTTGTCTCTACTCAAAATAGAAAAGCTAGCTGGGTAGGGCACTGTGGTAGGCGCCTGTAGTCCTAACTACTTGGGAGGTTGAGACAAGAGGATAGTTTAAGTCCAAGAGTATGAAGTTGGCCAGGACACGGTGGCTCACATCTGTAACCCTAGCATCTGGCATACCAAGGCAGGTAGACTGTTTGAAGTCAGGAGTTGGAGATCACCCTGAGCAAGAGAAAGACCCCATCTCTACCAAAAATAGAAAATCTAGCCAGCCATTGTTGGTGGGCGTCTGTAATCCCAGCTACTGGGGAGGGTGAGGCAGGAGGATTTCTTGAGCCCAGAGTTTAAGGTTGCTGTGAGCTATGGTGACACTAAGACACTTTACCCAGGGTGAATCAAGTGAGACTCTGTCTAAAAAAAAAAAAAAAAAATCGGCTCGGCGCCTGTGGCTCAAGCGGCTAAGGCGCCAGCCACATACACCTAAGGTGGCGGGTTCGAATCCCCAGCCTGGGCTCACCAAACAACAATGACGGCTGCAACCAAAAAAAAAAAATGGCTGGGCATTGTGGCGGGCGCCTGTGGTCCCAGCTACTTGGGAGGCTGAGGCAGGAGACTCGCTTGAGCCCAGGAGTTGGAGGTTGCTGTGAGCTGTGATGCCACAGCACTCTACCCAGGGGGA
>CAUYQV010118798.1:0-12605 GCA_963574575.1 Galagoides demidoff
AAGAACAAGGAGGTAGCCAAAGACGGGCAACCCAATCTCACTCATCCCGACCTAAGACAGACGCTTCTTTAGAAAATAAAAAGGGAGGAGATGTAAGGGTAAACAGCAATGCTAAAAGCACAGTGTGATAACGGCCTCTCCCTGATCCCTGATAACAACCTCTCCTTGCCTCTGGATATAACCGATCATAAATATCTCGACCCCAGAGAAAAACAACTGGTTCCGCATTCCAACACAACCGCTTACATGCAACCCTGCACGTAGCCCCTCCACTCCCCTATATATTGTCCCAGCAATAAAGGAAGTCAGCTCCAACTTTGCTGACTCTCTTGAACTACACTTTGTCTCTTGTCTTTCTTTACCTTCTAGGCGCGACCTCCAAGTCTGAACTGTGTATGTGTTCTTTCATTCTCCTTCTAAAGCTACTATAGCTCTCTTCTCCCTTCACATACCGAACACGCACGGTGCCGCCCTTTCTGCCGGACGGGGAAAGGCGACACTAAAGTAATTTACAATTTGGGGTATAGAAATGCTTATCAAAAACCTGCATAAAAGATATCATCATATATTTGTTCAATTAATCCAGAAACACTTTGTTTCAGAGTGGCTGAGTGTGGAGAGATTAATTGTGCTTCATTTGAATGTCTCCCTTTAGAATTTCCAGAACCAAGTTAACTGACAAGAAAAATGTTTTTGTGGTTTCATACATTTGTTAGGCAGACCTCTAACTGCTTTATGCCAGGGTTGGCAAAATTGAGAAAAGTTAATCTGTACTTGTAATTTTTCATCTTTTCAGATTTCTTTCTACCCCCATTACAAACCTGATAGACTCAAGTCTCTTACCACACTTTCATGCTGCCTGTATTTTTCCATGAAAAAATAATCTGATATATTAACTAACACTAAAGTGACACTATTTTATATCTTCCTGAAAGTCGTGCTACTTTTTAAGTAGATAACTGAGAGAGAGAAAGAGAGAGAGTTTAAACAAACCAGAAAGACTGCTTCCCAGAGGATTTGTGAGAGCAGGTTAAGGTAGGAGGTAGGGTGATGGAGGAAAGATAAGGATTTAACAGTAGGAGGATCAAGAGAGTTGGCTTCTCAAAACTGAAGTGGAGGAGGTAAGCATCATTATGGGTTTCCATCAACTGTCAGGCAAATGGTTGGCATGCATGACTGTGCAAGAGTCCTGCAGGTGAATAGGACCCAGCAGCAGGAAATCCTGGCAGCAGATGGTGCCCTGATATTGCAGATGCAAAGTGACCTCCAGGCAATATCCGCAGGCTAGGTATTTGGCTACCCCAGCCCTAACCAATGGGCTAGGTTCAGGAAAGGAACCCCACTGTCTGGTTAAGGAAAAGGCAGGAGCTGAAGAAAGGACCTCAGACAACTAGAGAGTCTCTCAGAAGGAGGCTCAGAATAGAAGCTTCAGTGTGAACTGGGAGAGCTGATAGGTTTCCTGGTGGGCAAAAGAGCTGGGAGGATATGATGAAGATTAAGGTGCTGAAATAGACTCAGGCTTAGCTAGAACCTCCAACTCCCAAAGCCACACCATCAGTAGGAAAGCACTACAGGCAGGAGCTGGAAAACCAGACAAATGTGGGACCCCTTTGGCCAACTCTAGAATGGATTGAGTCAAGTTGATTCAAGAAAGCAGCTGTGGCCACAGACAGGCAGAAGGAAAGCAAAGCCAGGTAGAGGAGTCAGGAGCTGGCAAAGCGGAGCTCTTCAACAGTGGGACAAGTATGCTCAGGATAAAGATGGGGGCTTTCTTTGGTGGTCAGAGGGTGCTCCTCTATTTCTCCTTCTGATTAGGCAGTTGTCTTAGGGATATGATGATTTTGAAGTCTTATAGAGTACTGCTTTTCCCTTCAACTCCTGGAAAGGCAATGGACTATCTGAGCTTCCACTTGAGACATTTCATAGGGTGTTTTTTCATATTTGTTGGCCATTCGTCAGTCTTCTTCAGAGAAGCTTGTGTTCAAATCTCTTACCCACTTACAAATGAGACTCTTTTCTTGTTGATTAGTTTGAATTCTCTGTATATTGTATTTCTTGGTTGTTGATCAGATTCACAGCATGCAAATATCTTCTCCCATTCTGAAGGTTGTCTGTTTGCTTTAGTTGTTGTACCCTTGGCTATGCAGAAGCTTTTTAGCTTGATCGTGTCCCATTTATTTATTTTTGGTGTTGCTGCAATTGCCAAGGGGGTCTTCTTTATAAATTCTTTTCCCAGGCCAATAGCATCAAGAGTTTTTCCTACATTTTCCTCTAGGATTTTTATTGTTTCATATCTTAAAATTTAAATAATTTTTTATCAAGGGAGAGTCAATTTTTGTCAGTGGTGAGAGGTGTGGGTCCAGTTTCAGTCTTTTGCGTGTGGCTAACCAGTTCTCTCAGCAACATTCATAGGTGAGATTTACATACTCCCTACATGGGCCTTTGCAGATATTTTAAAATAGGAAACCTCAATAATAATAAAAATCATAGAGTAAAAATTCTATTTTTGCAAAAGCTGATGAAACTTGAGAATAGAGTCATAGGAGATAAGAAATTCCTGGGATTAGGAGCCATGTCTTTCATTCTGTTACTATATCTTTAAAGCCCCAGAAACCCTAGGGCTGGTTCTTTTAGACTGAGTGAATAGGGTGATTCCATATATGAAAGGACGGCTAGTGTGCTGGCAGTGGGGAGCTGCCCACACAGTCTTACCTCGCTCTGCCCAGCTTTTACTTTGTCTTCCTAGAAGGGCCGCATTCTACTCTGTCCACCCTCTTGGGTTCACGTTTGTCCATCTAGCCCCGACTTTTGTCTTTCATTCTTACTTGGACTTCCTGGTTCATGACCTGCCTCTCAGCCTCCAACCACAGCCCAGTCCCATCCCAACCACCCTGCTGACCTCATCCCAGAGTTCCTTAAATCCCACATCTCCCTCAGTTTCTCAACAGTGCCTAATAAAGCTTTCCAAGATTTTGTTTTCTGGGTTGTTACAAGGATCAGAATAATATAGGGGAAAATATCTTTTGCAAACTTCATTAAATCATAGCACAAATCTAAACGTCTTCTGAAATATTCATTTCTGTGGAACAACATGTTTTCTGTGCAGCTGGACAAATAAGATATCACTGTGTTTGATTCTGTTTTATTAAAAACAAAATTTGGAACTTTTCAAAAAACCCTCTGAGCTGCTCTAGCAATTCAGAACCCCAAATCACTCCTGCTGCAGACTGAAATATTAAAAGCCTATTGATGGCAAATATTATTTTATAACCTAAACCTAAGAGTTAGCTTCCTATATGACAGTTTATCCTTGCTGCTGCTGAGTAACTTAAAAGTTTCCAAAATGGAACTGCTTTCTTTCTTTTCTTTTTCTTTTCTTTTCTTTTCTTTTTTTTGGAGACAGAGTCTCACTCTTTCCCCCTGTAGAGTGCTGTGGCATCACATCTCACAGCAACCTCAAACTCTTGGACTCAAGTGATCCTCTTGTCTCAGTCTCCCAAGTAGCTGTGACTTCAGGAACCTGCCACTACGTCGAGCTGTTTTTCAGAGATGGGATCTTACTCTTGCTCAGGCTGGTCTTGAACTCCTGAGCTCAGGCAATCCACCTGCCTTGGCCTCCCAGAGTGCTGGGATTACATGCGTGAGCCACTGTGTCTGGCCTAAAGGAACTGTTTTCTATTTTTCATACCACGTATTTGGCAGCCCCTCCTTCCTTCTTCCCTTTGACCTTTCACCCCCTTTTCCTGCCCTGTACATGCCCAGCAACAGGGAAGCATCATTTTATGCACCCAATAAGAAAGCAACATGAGTCCTAAGAAAACAGGTTTGCCAACATGAAACAGTAAAGTTCAGAACAGAAAAAACACCTTTGCAAGTGTAAAGTAAATGTCATTCTAGTTTTCAAAGAGCCAGAAGTGGCCATGGTTCTTCCAAGACTGATTTCAAAATACTTAGTGCTTAGATAGACTGTGTTTGTCTCCAGTGGAAACTGCTAAAAGCCATGGGATCCCCACCTACCTCTTAACATTCCCGTAAGTAAGAGGTTGTCAAAATCAAACTATCCCAGCCTCAAGAAAATGTATTCCAATTCCTCCCGAAATAAGATTATTATGCAGGATTTGCAAAGAAGGTGGCTAATAACAGGCTTTGAGACTTTGGCCTGGCATCTACTTGAGAGAATAAAACATTTGAAGTTCAAGTGCCCAAAGAGTGTGACATTTAAAAAGATTTTCGAAAAAAACCTATTTGTGTACTGTGTGTTCCATTCCCAGCCCATCCCCAACCAAGGATGTCCTCAGGAAAGGAGCATTTGGAGAATTTGATAGGTATCCCCAGGAGCCCAGGATGTCTACTGGAGTAGTGTCTGGCTTACACCCGAGGAGTCTGCAAGACGAGAGACTGTAGCTGAGTGGCTGTTTAACCAGCAGAGCAGAGACAAGATGTGGGCATTGGGGATGATCCACATTTCCAGAGGAGAGTGTATCATTCCTGTGGGTTACCAGAGAGAGAGAGAGGCTAAGAGAGAGAGAGAGTTGCTATTTCATAATAACTCTGACCAAGTAGGACCACTCTTTCCTCCCTTGGGAGTACTAGCTAGGAGAAAGGAATGCGAGTGGAGGACCAGTCCTGCTGCAGGTGCAGAAAGAAGATGGAATCAGAGGAGAAAACCAGGCTTCACCGCACAACTAGCAGCAGACAACTGTCACTGCAGTGGGATCCCAAGGGTCCTCTAAGGGGACTTTCATTGGCTTGCTTTCACACTGCTTTGAGAATTTAATAAAAGCTTCAATTCTTCTCTTTGTACAGCATTCTAAATAAGAGTTCAGCATATTCCTGCACCTCTTGAGGACTGTCTATGGACCCTGTCCTCTCCCCTAGGCAGTCACTTTCAGCAGGTAAAGAAGCCCTGACATAACCCAGCCCGCCCCAGCACTACTAACAGCAGGTTTCTGGCATTCTCTGTTTTGTAGACCTCCCCCTAGACCACTGGTCCTGGAACCCCAGTCCCACATTCCTAGCATCTGACCTGGAATCTTATTTCTTCCCATTTGTGTTGTCGCCCATTTAGATTTGCCCTATTGCTTTGTTCTGTCCTCACTGATTCTTATAGTCTCCTGGTTCAACTACAGCAATCTTTCCACAGTGTCCGATCCAGCCTCTGGGAATTCTCTACTTCCCGCCTAACATCCAGGCATTCTTGTCCAGGGAATAGTCATTTGAAACTTTTTCTAAATGTTGCTTAATTAAATGATTTGATCCACGTTAAAATAAAAAAAATGCCTGTGGTAGAAGTACTACTTAAACTCTTGTCTTTTCACATTAATATGTTTCAGATCTTGACTTCAGAGAAGATGTCATCAAAGCGAGTTTGAGAATTCACTAGAACGAAGAGAAGAAACTCTGGCATGAAAGGAGAAGAGACTTTGGAGGGTCGAGTGTAAAATTATTAATTTTTCCTATTCTTCACTTTGCTTTGGACCCACATTAAGCTAAAGTGTCTAAAACTTAGTATGGAAAAAAAAAGGTATCAGTACAGAAAACATCTGAGTTATTGCTGAGAGTGTTTGGGGATGGTGTGGCATGCTGCCAGGCCTTTGGCATTGAGCTCTGACCAAAAACTGTGTGTTGATCACGTCGATGTGTGCATGAGGAGCGACTAACCCACCGTGCTTTACCCACCCCCAAGCATGGCCTCTCCAAAGATACAGAATGGACGTGTCTCAAAGCCGCAGCGCTCAGCTCTCAGTCATAGGCTTAGCTCGGCACACCAATCAAACCAGACAGCCTGACTTTTTGTTCCCCGGCAGAAATATGAATTTATAAAACGTACTCACATCTCATCATGCAGGGATTTATGCCTGCAAGTCTGTGATCATTAAAGAGTCATGTGTATACGCTCTCCTTTCCATGGTAGGGATTACAAACCCCTAACGATAGTAAATTATTCTCTTCTGCGCTGTATACTATGATTACTCTGTGGAATTTTCTAGGCTGCTATGTAAGGCACCACCGCACTAATGAAGTGTTATTTATACTACACACTGATTTTCTGTTTTGTTTTTCTTGAAGTTTCTCCTTGTTCCATCTTTTTTGATTTATCCTACATTTAGCAGACCTAAGTATGAAAGCCATTTTTCTGTCATCCTTCAAACTTTAAACGAACAAGACTTTTTATGAAGTGTAATTTTCAATAACAATGAAATATTAGAAGCCCCTCCTGGAGTTCCTTGTTCCACTCCTGCCTGTGGCTTTTTTATTTATTTATTTTTTTGTTGTTGTTTTTCTTTTCTTTTTTTTCTTTAAATTATTTTTTTATATTTTGTTTATTATTTTTTTAAATTTTTTTTTAGTTTCCCACCATGGCTACCTGTGACTGCCGGTGACATATGGAAGCAAGGATCCAGTAGAGGGATCTCAAAAGTTTCCTCTTACTCAATTACACAATACCAAAGGTAAAAGCAGAGACAAATTCACAGTCGATTGTGCATACACTCAAAGGACAATGATTTAGCTTAATTTTAGGTGGTGAGAGGGTGGAGCTACAAAGAGGCATTGGACAAGTTTTCCAAAAGATGGCAGTTTTCTTCTGATATTGGTCTCTTTTGCGCTTGTATTTAAGGTGAGTAACTCCCCATCGTTCTCTCCTAAAAGCTAAAGAGCATGTACTTTTTTTTCTTTTTTTGCACTTTTTGGCTGGGGCTGGGTTTGAACAGTGCCCTACTCCTTTGAGCCACAGGCGCTGCCCATTGCATGTACTTTCTCATCAATCAATTTGAATTCCATTCATCACATTTCAAGCTATATGATTCAAAGACCTTACTAAAGCCTCTAGAAAATGGGCATACTAAAAGTATCATGGGAAGAGAGTGTGGGAAGGATGTGGAAGGTGCTGGCATAACCCCTCAATAAGTGTCCAGGACATTTTATCTTCTCTCCTCTCCCCTCCCCTCTTGTCTCCTCACCTCCATTTCCATCAGCCATATTAGAACTAAATTAGTTCCTAGAACAAGAAGTTGGTTGTAGGACTTGGGGTAGACAAGGTTTCTTGCCTTGCCGGCAGCCATCACCACCTCCCCTCTGCCCAGTGTACGTCCTTCTTTCTGCTGGTTAAGGGAAGGTGACCCCTTTAACAGTCTCAGTGAATCATGATTGTCCTACGTTGATCATAGATAAGTCCATAATCTTGGGAGGTGACTGGATTTAGGCACAGACACGTAGCTTAGTACCAGTCAATGCCACATACAGAGAACCCTATTGGCAGCACTGGAGGAAAGGTTCCGTCAATAATAGAAAAAGATTTATGAAGGATATTCCTCTCTTCCTCCTAAACAACTGTGCTCACAGCTTCATGAGATGCAATGATGCTGCTATAGCTGTGCCCTGGAACATGAACTATCACCAGCACATAGCGCAGAGTAAGAAAGGTGGAAACCCATTGTCCTTGATGCCATCACCATGCTGCTGAACAGCCCTCCCTGCAGATCCTCTGTCATGGTCAAAAACACATGCCTTAGGATTTAAGAGACTTGATCAATATTCTGTTAGCTGTAGCAGAAATCAGCTAACTGCTAATGTGTTCCACAGATCCAAGTTCGAGTCCTGGCTTTGCTTGCATATGGGCATGTCCAAGTTACCTAAACCCACATGCCTCCATTTCCTTACCTTTATAATGTAGGGAGTAATTATACCCACCTCTTAGATGCTGTGAGAATTCAGTGAGTTCACATAGAGTGGTGGTTGATATTAAATCCTCAGTAAATGGTAATTAAAATTATTTGAACATTTTCCCCAATTCACGTGTAGAAAACCCTGAGTATACCTTTCAAGACAGATACTGCTCATCGTAGATCCTCTGGATAAAAATTTCAACATCTTCAGTATTAAATTCTGCAACTCTGGCCAGCTGAATGGTTGTCCTCTTCTCTTTTTATTCCCTGTGTTTGTGTCCCTGAGGCTATGGGCGCAGTGAGAAGATGGTCACTCCATTACCGACACTCACACATGATAGGAAATATGAAAGGTCTTAGTACACATGTAACCCAGTTGGGAATTTGTGGTTTTGCTTGAAAACATGAAGCCTGAACAGCCTTTAAAATTTGGGGCAGAGGTGGTGGCTGGGACTCTTAATTTCCTTTAGAATAACTCTTTCTGACACAGTACCCCAAAGTCTCTCTCTTCCTTTGGGTCCCTCTATGGTCTTCTTGTACCTACCCTACTGTTACTATTTTGATTTCTAAGTCAGAATCTGCAACATTATTACATATTGATTTTCTTTCCCTTTCCCCCTTCCCCCTCGCCAAATCAGAGTCTCACTGTGTCATCCTGGGTAGATGGCATCACAGCTCACAGCAACCTCCAACTCCTGGTTCTTGGGCTTAAGTGATTCTCTTGCCTCAGCCTCCCAAGTATCTGGGACTACAGGTGCCCACCACAACGCCCAGCTATGTTTTGGTTGTAGTTGTCATTGTTGTTTGCCAGGCCCGGGCTGGATTCAAACCTAACAGCTCTGGTGTATATGGCTGGTGCCCTAGCCACTGAGCTACAGGCACCAAGCCTACATATTGATTTTCTGTTTTATTCTTCTTATTCTCATGTATTAGATAACATAAGTCTCATTTTCTCAACTTTCATTAAAATCATCTTCTAGGCTTACAATATTTGTGTTTGTTTCCCTTTCTTCCCCGCTTTGCGTACACTTGCCCTTCTCCTTGCTCCTTTCATAGTAACTAGAATCCCAGCCCCCTCCTCTCCTTTATGTTTGTTCTATATCATCTCAGTTTCCCGGAAGTCTGCATAGATATATTCGACATGTGAAACCAGAATCCTGCTTTCTGCTCTTAAGCTGGCAAGTTGGCTCGGAACACAGGCACAGCCAGCCAGAAGAGATAGAGCAGGCCTCCCCATTTCCTCTCTTTAAAAAGTGCTATAATTTTTGCTTTGGATCATGAGGAAAATTAGTAAGGTTTCCAAAAGAAAAACCTTAAAGATGATCAGTGGGCATTTGATTCCCTGCAGCAGAACTTCCTCCCTGTGTTGGGAAATCTGACATTGTAAGTTTGGAGTGGCGGGGTCCCTAGTGGCCAGCCACCCAGTCTCCCTGGCACTTAACCTCTAGGCCAGTGTTTTTCAACCTTTTTATCTTACAGCACACTTGAACCTATAGTTAAACTTCCATGGCACACTTCAATTATGTTGATTTTTAAAAAAGAATACAAAATACCAGTATTTTCTTACTGTGCTTTGGACTTCTTTTGAAAATAATTTAATTAATGATCTTTAAAATTTTCATGACACACCAGTGTGCATGATGCTCTTTGGGGAATAGTCATCCCTACAACATAAGACTATAGCATTGTCACAAAAAAGCAGGGATTGCTTAGAATCTGCCTTGGTGGCTGTGATGGCAGATTTCAGTCTGGGGCTATGGTCACTCCCTAAGCAGGCTGGGCTGCTGGACTCTCAGCTTCCTTTCTCAGACTTTGCCCTGTGTCCATCCCATCAGTCTGAAAGCTACCAGATACCCTTGCCATCACCTTTGGCTTAAGTTAGCTAAATTCTGTTTCTGTTGCTTGCAACCAAAAAACCCCCAGGTAACACAGTTTATTTCTTCTCCTATTTCATTATGTCATGGAAATAAAAGAGTCTTTACAGTGAAAGGACAGAGAATTAAATTCTCCTATTCATTTGCTGGCAACCTTAGGCAATTAAGATTTCTGAACCCTCAGCCTACGTATCTGAAACAAGAGAAAAAGAATGTCAAACTCAAGTGTTACTGAAATAATTAAAATAAATTTTATGTGTAAACCCCTACCTTTTTTAAATTAAAACTTGATTTTGCCTTCCAGGTGTTTACAATTTGATCAGGAAACTATAGCACCCTATTTGTTAGTAATGGGTAACATTTATATTAATGCTTAGTATCTCGTGCACTATTCTAAATAAATGCATCATTGTATTTAGTAGTTCACATAACCTTTGCAACACATTAGTGAATTAGGAATTATGACTCATTTTATAGATGAAGAAACTGAAAATACCACAGAGGTCAATAAATAATGAGATCACACAGCTAGAATTCCAACCCAGGACTCTTAGAGCTCATGAACTTGACCAGATCACTCACAAGAACAGATGTTCTATGCCCTGAGGCTAGCCTGGAAGTGCCAAAAGAGAGACGCAGGTAACATTTGGTTGAGTTCACAGGACAGAAGAAGACTGTGCTTCCGAGAAACAAGGGAAGGCTTTATAGGAGAACAAGTTATATTTCTAAGATGTCCTGTTATATTGGTACCAGAATGCCAGACTGTTGGAGATAATGTGGCCACAAGACTTTTCTCCTAACAATTCTTTTCTATTTTCCCTGGTCTACCTAACTCTTCTTTTCTGAAAACTCAGCCTGACATTATTTCCTCCAGGAAAGCTTGACCTGCATTGACTACATTGGGCACCTCCTCTACGTTCATCCACAACCTGCCTGTCCTACCTAGACTTCCTGTAAATACTGGCTCATTTGTCTATATACAGTCACTAGCTGGTGGACCTATGACTGCAGGGGCAATGTCCATCTCATTTACCTCTCTACTTGGAATGTCTAACACTGTACCTGGCACAGGGCAAGTGCTCAATCAGTGTTTGTAAGTGAATGTGGCATGGGGACCTTCAGCAGAGAAAACCACAGAGACAAATCCGACTGAAGGTAGAATGTCTGAAGTAAAAACATTTGCAACTTTACCAAGATCAAAATATCCTGGACTCTTTCAGGACTTGATTGCAATAATGTAAATGGTCACTGGTTATCAAGAGAATTAAATTGGAAGACAGGCCAGAGAGAACTTCTTGAGGGTTATATAAAAGGGATAGGAAAATAAAATTATATGAGTATGTTCAATATGAAAAAAAGAAAAACACCTCAACATGCTCACAACTGGCTATTTTAGATGGGCAGTATTCCTACGATGCTTAGTGCACATGTGTGTATGTGTGTGTGTGTGTGTGTGTGTGTGTGTACACGTGAGGTTGGGTGTGTGCGTATTCTTTAATCAAATCCTGTGATTAATCATTTTGTGGACAAATGGAATTCCATGTGCTCTCATATTTTGTCCTAAGCTATCCTCCCCAACGTCTCACACTCAGAGAAAGAATATTGGCTCTTTTTTTGACATAACATTTTGATTACTCTGGCTCCAGCGAGTCTGGGCTTTGTTCTCTATCTGCATGCTTTTGCAGAAAAATTTTTTTTTGGTCATGACAGAGCAATATATGCACCTGAAACATTTTTTAAATAATCTAAGTGTTAGAATATGTGCCAAAAAGTAGGATATAGAAGAAGAGCTCCATGAATCAAGACATGGCAGGACAGAGTGAGCCAGAATTCTTAGTGAGGTTCTCATAGGTGGGAGAACAGAGATCATGAGAGTCCTTGGGGAACAATTTCAGTGAGACAGAGAAGGAGCAGGTAGAGGAAGTGGGTGAGGGTGGCTGTTAACAAGGATGGCAATATGGCAATGGATGCAAGGACAGGAATAGCATTTTGTTACGGGCAACTTGGGAGGGTGTTAACCCTAAGAATTCTTTTTCATTAAGATACAATAAAATTGACTTTTTGCATATATGGTTTATATGAATTAACACATGTATAGGTTTGTGTAGCCGTCATCACAGTCAGGACACAGAATTGTTTCATTGTCCCAAATGAGTCCTTGCGATACCCTTTTTGTGGTCATCTTTTCTCACCTTCCCTGTCTTTTCAAGAATATCATATTAATAGAAACATGTAATATATACAATTTGAGACTGGCTTCTTTCTTTCCTTCATTCCTTCCTTTCTTCCTTCTTTCTTTCTTTCGAGACAGAACGTCACTTTATTGCCCTTGGTAGAGTGCCGTTGCGTCACAGCGAACAGCAACCTCTAACTCCTGGGCTCAAGCAATTCTCCTGCCTCTGCCTCCCAAGTAGCTGGGACTACAGGCACCTGCCATAACACCCGGCTATTTTTTGGTTGCAGCCATAGTTGTTTGGCAGGCCTGGGCTGGATTCGAACCTGCCAGCTCAGGTGTACGTGGCTGGCACCTTAGCCGCTTGAGCCACAGGCGCCGAGCCTCTTCTCTCTTTTTTTTTTTAGGGTCTAATGTCTCCAGAATACGGCACGGCATCTGTAAATACCAACAAATCCTCAGTACTTGTCACTCATTATCCCTTACCTGCCTTTCTCATTCTGGGAGCCTCATGCCTACATTTACCTGTCCCGCACCCTGTCCTGGGACAAGTGCCAGAGCAGGGTCACTACAGGACCTTGATCGCCCATGGAGCAGATCCTGCTTCCCTAGGAGAGGGAGTGGGTTGCCAGCGATGTTGAGAGGGCCAGACTAACTCCATTTTGCTGTTCACTGTATAAGCCTGCCCAAGCCCCACTCCTAGCTGTTTACTGCATTTCCTAGCCTCTAGCCTGCAGGGCCACACCCTGCAGCTCCGCCATTCCATTCCTGGTAACTCAACTGTAACTATTGATTATACCTTCTTGGGCAACAGAGCCATAAGTTAAAGTTGATTATGCCTCCTTGTGCAACTGAGTCATCTGACCACAATAAAACAGTTAGTTTCTATTA
>CAUYQV010118806.1:0-85644 GCA_963574575.1 Galagoides demidoff
AAGTGAAACTCTCTAAGAGTAGAATCAGAACGTTTTAAAACTATAACTGAGAAAATGACATGAAGGCTGTGTTGATTAGTTTGATGGAAGTATTTCGGATTGCATGTGAAAACCCCACACTGTACCCCAGAAGTGCATTAATGTACATAGTTACCATTCAATTAAAAAAAAATACATATGTGGCTTGTGTTTGTTAAGTACTGTATCTTAGAAGGTTAGTTGGGTTCAGCTACAAAAAATCACTTCAGTTATCTTATCTTCTGATCTAAATATCATAATTCAAGGTAGCATTGTCATCAGGTAATTTTTTAATGGCATTAAGTTGCAGAAGACCTTAAGCAACCAAAGAAATCAAATCTATTTCAATGAAGAGAAACATCAAACCCTGCTTCAGTGATGCCCTAATTATAGAATCAAGAGCTCTAAAAATAACACTGAACCAGGAGCCTAAAACCATAGGGATTTAAAAGGAAACTACGATCTTTTTAAATAGTCCTGTTTTGTTCACATTACTTTGTTAATAGGAAGCATTTTAACTCAGTGTGAGAAATAACTACTTCATTAATATGAGTTCTAACAGGAATATTTGAATAATACTTCCTTTACAAATTTTCAAAGTTGAAAAAACAATTGAGCATAAAGATCCTGGAACCAGATTGCTCAAGATGTATTTGGGTCCAACAAATGTCTGCTCTTTGGCAATTTATTAAAATTCTTTGTACCTCAGTTTTCTTCTATAAAAAATGGGAGTAATCATAGTCCCTACCTTGAAAGATTATTATGACAGTCATATTAGTTAATATGTATGAAGAATTTAGAACCATGCTAAGGATAAAACACATGTTTTCATATGAGTTTTATCATTCAGCCTTAGAAAGAAAAACTGAGTTAGGGCACTATTACTCTCAATAGAAGAGATGAGAAGACAGAAATAGATATTGTTTCTTTATCAAAGTTAGGAATTCCAAACTATTTATTTTTATAAAACCATCAAGAAAATATTGCAAATAATCCAACCAATAGTTAAAATATGCCTCTGAACAAAGACTTCAAATTAAAGTTTCTAATTTCTTTTTTTAAAATTTCAGATTGTTATAAGGGTCCAGAGGATGCGGTTACACGGTCTGCATTCGTTTGACAGAGTCCAGGCTGTAGTTGACCCCTTCACCTGGTGCGCCGCATCCCCCTGCATTGTGTGGGTGGTAGCACACAAATCCTCTTCCTTCTCCCTTTCCCCCCTCCCCTCCCCTCTACTTGATTGTGATTGTGTTTCTAATTTAGAAAAGAAAAAAACCATATGGTGACCCTAAATGACTTTTCTGAATAAGCACCTGTTTATATTCTGTGGTGCTTTTTCTATTTTTACACATGATACATTTAAGGAGATATATTTCAAATTAAAACTAAGTAGAGTTTTCCTCCGTGTTGTACACGTTTTTCTTCAATCCCGACCCTCCTTAGTCTAGCCTGAAGGATTAGAGACGGGGCATTACCATCATCCCAGATAACGCTTATCCAAGGGCCAGACATATAATATTTATTCCAATAAGGATGACACTGCTCCGTACAGAAGCTGCTATGAAAGAGGATGCACAGTTTCTTTCGTCCTGAAAGGACTATTCTAGAGAAAACCCACGGCTGTGGCACATCTATTTGGCCTGTAGAGGGCACCAGGGGCCCGGACAGCAGAATATTTCCACCGCGTCTCCTCAGGTTTAGCTTTGGCAATAAAAGCTCTGCCTTCCCTGCACGGTTGCTATGGATGGTGAGGGACTCAGCGAAAATCTGCACTACCCTTTCCTTCCCCCGGAGATTTCACCGTGTCATGTAAGACATTCATGGCTGAGTTTCAGATCAGACCTCAAATTATACATTTGCAAAATTTAGTTATATCCAGAGTTTTGCAAATTGATAGAATCAGTATTTTTAGTCCTAAAAAATAAACATTTTTAGAAGCTCAAGGTACAATTAAAATCTAAAAATTATGAAGTCATAGGTAATGCCATAGTACAAAAACATTCTTAATAGTGAAACCTCATTAATTCCCTCCAGCTAAGAGACCTATCTGAATTAGGAAAAAACCCAAACCATATAAAGTTACATGGCTTTCTGTAAATATATTTCTTCCTAATTAAGCTAACATCCCTTTATTCATTCAAGTTATTTCCCAAAAAAAGGCATGTTAAATGTGGAAGCAAAGCAGATCCAGTGGATGACCTCTGGCATCAAACAAGCCTGGTTCAAATCCCATCTCTGCTGCTAATAAGCTGGGCGACCTTGCTTCATTTTACTCCTCTGAGGCTCCATTCGCTTACCTGTAAAATAGTAACTAAAAATAAAAATACTTCCTTCATATGATCATTGTGAGAATTAAATTAGATAATGTGTAAAAATTTTTAGTACAATATAAATGCACAGATTAAGGGCTTAGCAAATCATTATATCACTAAATAGATACTATTGATTTGTGGTTAACTTAGTAGTAGTTTTTTGGATAGTGTTTTTTGCAAGAAGGACAATGTCTCTGATAAAATACTAATATTTGAATTATTTCAAATGGTTTCTAGGAAAATTCCTTGGCTACATTTATGTCATTAAGATTTATTTTCAGTCAAAGAAGAAAATTTCTTGGGATTAGTGAAGAGTGCAGCCACTTTTTCATTATAGGTTTTAAGATGCTAGACAGAAATTTGTCATTTTGAAATATTAGAAACTTAATCCATGTAATTTGATGAATAATTTAGGTGGCCTATGAATAAATAATTCATCAACAGACTACAGGTTTATCTTAATTTTGTCTGAATTATGAAAAAGTCTGAATTACCAAACTGTCACTAAATGAAGAAATACATTACTAAAATGCAAATACAGAAAAACAGGCACGTAAGTTTGAATTTAAAGCAGTAATCACAGTGATATTTTATGATTATAAATAAGAATCATCACACTGATTACCTGTCAATAATACTTAAATGGCAAATTACGTACCATCAAAATAACAAAACTGTAGGAAATATGAGTGGAAATAGAGACAGAATCATTAGTGGAAGTCTTGCCTTTGTAAATTCAGACACAGAATTATACATAAAGTAGAGAATATAAGAAAAAATAACTAAGTAGGTCTTACAGATATCAAAATAAAATTGAAAATTTATTACCTATTTATTGACCTTTTATTCCACAACAAATTGCTAGTAAGTATAAAAATGTTATAACTATTGTTGAACATAAATAACCTAGGAATAAAATTTATAATTAACATATAAAAGCTATATAAAGGAATTTCAAAACTATATTGAGAGGCTTGATGAAAACAGATACTTTGACATTTTCATTGTCCCTGTGCACACTACTCTGTGAACAGTCCAGGCTAGCCTGCTGAAGGGTGAGAGACGTGTCAACCCTGTAACCAGCTACCACCTAACCAACTGCCAGACAGGCAGTGAAGACATTTTGGCAATTTAGCCCCAAATGAGATGCCAGCTGTCTACAGAACAGCCATGCAGCTGACCCCTAGAAATAATAAACATTTGCCATTTTTAGCCACCGAGTTTGGGCTCGTTTGTTATATCGCAAAGTCTACCCTCTTAGGCAAGAGCCAAGACAAGCTCACACTGGCTTTCTCCTGACATGGGTCACATGGAGTACGGTGTAGGAGAAAATTGCACGGCTTTGCTTTGAACTTGAGAGTGTAGGATGATTCTGAAGCAACAGGGCCTCTTTCCTGTCATCACCAGGCCGGCCCAGGACTTGCCTTCTGAGTTTCTCCCACATGAGTCACATATGGGGGTAGTGAAGGAAACATTTAATGTTCCCTAAATTGGCTCCTTACAACGCCTTTCTTTTGTCTAAAAATCAAAACACCTTGACCTTAGCTGTTAGGAAGAATCACAGACGCCAACACTGTACCAACATCCTCTTTGGATTCCCAGTCACCTTTTTTCTTAGATGTTAGAGATCAGTGGTCAGCCTGTGATTAAAACTCATATTCTATTATCTCCTCCTTGAAGTCTCACATCTCAGTGTGGACTGCATCTACTTTTTGTCATTTCAACCAACATGGAGTCTCAATTATTAATTCCATTATGTGTTTTTACCAAGTATTTATAGAACCTCTGCATGGGGAAGCCCTTTAGCAGTTTGATTTGAAATACAGATGCTTTACGTGGCAGTAGGATTTCTTCTCACTTTAATCTGACTATTGCCCTTCAGGACAATCTTTTCAAGGCCCCAGTAACTTCCACACTGCCAATTCCACTGTTTATTTCCAGCCCCCACATCACTCTGTCTCAGGAGCATTGTACATGGTAGAAGTATTGTCTACACTTGGTTTCTAGGCCACGACCTGATCCTGGTTTCCTCCTGCTTTGTCAACTGATTTTGCTCATCTTTTAAAATTTTAACTTATTTTTCATTCCTGATCTCTAATCACCTTTACTCTCTAAGTGATCTCACCCTGCATCATAATACCATCTACACACCAATGATTCTCAAATTTGTATCCCTGCTCTGTCCTCTTCCCTCGACTTGCATATTTAGTTCCCTACTTGAAATCTCCACTTGAACATCTCGTAGCCATTTTAGATATAAATATGTCAACATAACTTCATTCCCTCCCAAAAAACCTCTTCTTCGTTTTTTTTTTCTTCCACGTCTCATAAGTAACACTATTATTCGCCCAGCTGCTCTAGTTACCACCTTTGACATCATCTGTGAGTTTTCTTCTCTTTCTCTCTACCCCACTATTTTATCAGATTTCTACCTTCCAACAAAGCAAATGCAACTGTCTTTCACCAACTTCCTCCCTGCTGCCCTCGTCCAGGTCAGTATCATCTCATGCCCATGATTGAAATAGCTTCTGTCTGATCTCCCCGCTACCACTCTTAAATTCTGACCATGTTACTTCCCTGCTAAAGATATTCCAGTAACTCTCCTTATATATAGAAAAGGCTATGATTGTTTTACAGCCTTTGAGACTATACGTGATCTGCCCATGGCTCCCTAGCCAGGTTCATTTACTTCCACTTCCCTCATTCACTCTGTTCATGCCACAATGGCTTTTCTGTGGGAAAAGCCCAGCAGCACATTGTAGAGGATGACTCCATATGACAATAAACACGTATACACAAACAAAGACAAAGCTACCATGTCTTTTGATGCACAGGGATGTCTGATACAGAGAAAGTGTCTGGAAGGGAAAAGACAACCCTGATTACAATGGTTCCCTCTGGCAATGGAATTCCCCAGAGCCAAAAAAGTCAGTGCAAGTAACTTAGCAGTTTATGTCACCTTAATTTTTTTAACAATGGGAATGTCCACATGCATTGCTACTAAAACTTATCAATTCTTAGTTAAAAAGTACGTTCCCTTTGAGGGGTATTATAAAGAAACTTTACCTTCTTTAACAGTGCTTACTACTGTATCCCATGGAGGCTCCCAAGACAAACCCCGTGGGGAGGAAGAAAGAGTTTCAGGGTTGCCCTGTTCATTTGCATTTCTTCACTTTGTTTACAACAAAAGCTGTGATTAAACTTCACCCTATGCAGGGTGCACTCAGGTCTTTAACAATAGACACGTACTATATCACTAAATACACGATAAAATCTGTGACATGTTGAATTAAATGTGCCAGAAATTGAACACTTCACACATGAAAATTGAACGTGGTTATTCACAGCATTCATCTTGATTCATTGTCATCAAAGGTAAACAGGAAGCCAATATTCAATATGTTGCTAAATTCAAAAAACCGCCTACTCAGCTGCCCCCCTGCTGACACTTCTCAGGGAGGTGCTTAATTGGGAAGGTCAAGGGGAGGTCTAAAGATTTCTCAGCATCCTGCATGTAATGTCATGGCAACAATTACTCACAGGCTGCAATCAAGCTCAACTGCCCTGTACCTGGGCATCAGGGCACTGGAAGGGATAATAAATTATATATGCTCATATTTACATAAAGAGACTCCAGAAGAATATGTAAAATACTAATAATAATGTTTGTATGTGGGATGAGAACCAAGCCAGAGTGTAACAGAAAACTGTGAGACTTTTTGAACCATAAAGCACCTGTTCAAAATATTTTCATAATAAACACTGTACTAAGGAAAATAAAATTGGTTATAATGGAACTTGAAGGGAGCTACTTCAAGTAGGTCAAAATGGAACTTGAAGGGAGCTTCAGTGGTCAATAAACCTACTTCCTTTCCTCTGGTAAAGCTTTGGTAAGAGGAACCATAGAAGCAGATGTCTGCTGTGTCAGTTATAAGAGTCCACATCTTCATGATAATTTGCCTGTGGTTTATAGATGTAACTAATTCCCTGGTGGAGTCCAGACTTAGCAACTACTTTGAAACATCCCATTAGTTATAAAGCAAAATCAGTGTTATAAAAGAAAATCTCCTCCCACTGCAGAATTTCTGATACTTACATTTCCCTTAATTAGCTCTTTGCACCTCAGGCATGTTTCCCCTGAGATGAGTTTGAAAGAGAACCTATCCCACCTTCAAAATTTTAAAAATAATAATTACAAGCCAGGCACCGTGGCTCACACCTATAATCCTAGCACTCTGGGTGGCCTAGGCAGGTGGATTACTTGAGCTCAGGAATTTAAGACCAGCCTAAGCAAGAGCAAGACCCTGCCCCTACTAAAAATATAAAAATTAGCTGGGTATTGTGGTACATGCCTGTAGTTCCAGCTACTCACAGGAGGCTGAGGCAAGAGGATTGCTTGAGCAGGAGTTTGAGGATGCTGTGAGTGATGATGCCACAGCACTCTATGCAGGGAGACGGAGCAAAACTCTGTCTTAACAAATAAATAAATGTAGAATAAAAATACTAATTATAAATAAGTTTGCTCTATTCCATGAAAAGTCTTACCATTTCTAAACTTCTTTTTATCATCAGAAGACTGGGTTCCTCAAGTCTGGAAAACAAGTGGAGTTGGGGTATAACTGAAAGTTTCTGCTGCATTTCACCATATAAGAGACAGTGTAAGAGTCTTGCTAGCATTTATCAATTATTATGCTAGGCTGGGCTTCCCAGAAGCAGATTTTATTAAGAGAATTTTTTTTGGCCAGGGCTGGGTTTGAACCCACCACCTCTGGCATATGGGGCTGGCGCCCTACTCCTTGAGCCACAGGTGCCGCCCTTATTAAGAGAATTTTTGTCCAAGTGATTTTTCAAGGATGTTTTCCACAAAAGTGGGATCACTGCAGAGACACCGGTGTGGTCTCTGAAAAAAATTCCACGTAGTTGTAGTTCCAATCTGATCCTGTAGGGGCGCCCTGAAGGCTGAGGTACATCCCAGAGTTGTCCTCACCTAAGAGGGAGGGAGCTGAGATAAAAGTGTCGGAGTTCAGATAAAAGTTTCGCACCTCCGAGTGGTTTCCTACTTAAACTAGGCCCGGGTCCGTCCACTGAAGAAAAGTCCTAGCTCTGGCCATTGAAAACACAGTGAGAACCAGAGAGTAGAAGGTGCATGAGGAAGGGACCAGGGAAGGAAAACTCAGGAGAGATTAGGGAATGGGGTACAGTGCCAGTGTCACCCGATGCAGTTATCATCAGATCCTAACTGCAACTCGCTGTGCGCTTAGCGCAATCTGTGCGTAGATCCAAGACTATTATGTTTTTCCAGTTGTTGCCATAACTAATGTAGACAGAATTTATGTGAATAATTTGACAGACCAAATCACAATCCTAGGTAATGTGAAAGAAGCTGTCTTAGCATCTCTATTTTTTATGATTTTATTTTTATTGACAAATAATAGTTATATATATTTATGAAGTACAGTGATGCTTCAATACCTGTGTACATTATGAAATGAGCAAATAAGGCTAATTAGCATACCTGTCACCTCAGATACTTAGTATTTCTTTGTGGTGAGAACATTTAAAATCTATTTTTTAAGCAATTTTGAAATATACAACACATTTTAATTAACTGTAGTCAGTTTGTTGTGCAAAAGACACTAGATGTTCCTCCCCCTGTCTCACTGAAACCTTTTACTCTCTGACAATACCCCCTCCCCCGACTCTGGCTTCAGACCTTGGTAACCACCACTGTGCACATTATGTTTGTGAATTTACAGTGTTGTTTTATTTATTTGTTTGTTTGTTTAGAGGCAGGGTCTCACTCCATCGCCTAGGCTAGACTGCAAACCCTCGGGCTCACACAATCTACCTGCTTCAGCCTCCCAAATAGTTGGGACTACAGACATATGCCACTGCACCAGGATCATTTCTATGTATATATATTTTTAATTATTATTTTTTTTGTATGTGTGGAGACTGGGTCTCGCTCTCACTCTGAGTGGTCTGAAATCTCACTCTTGCTCAGGCTGGTCTCAAACTAATAAGCTCAAGTGGTCATCCTTCCTTGGTGCCCCAGAGTCCTAGGATTACAGGTGTAAACCACAGCTCCCTGAATTCAAATTTTTATCATAGATTCCACATATAATTGAAATCACACAATCTTTGTGTTTCTGGCCATTTTCACTTTGCAAAATGTTGTCTAGATTATTTTGTTTGTTTTTGTTTTGTTTTGTTTTGAGACAGTCTCACTTTGCCACCCTTGGTAGAGTGCCATAGCATCACAGCAACGTCAAACTCTTAGGCTCAAGTGATTCTCTTGCCTCAGCCTCCCAAGTAGCTGGGACTACAGGTGCCCACCACAATGCGTGACTATTTTTAGAGATGAGGTCTCGCTCTGGCTCAGGCTGGTCTCAAATCTATGTGCTCAAGCAATCCATTTTCCTCGGCCTCCCAGAGTGCTAGCATTACAGGAGTGAGCCACCATGCCTGGCCAATGTTCTCTAGTTTTATCCATTTTGTTGCAAATTACAGAATTTCATTTTTTTATTATTCCATTGTGTATATATTCCTCATTTTAAAAACCATTTATCTGTTATGGGCATTAATATTGTTTCCAAGTCTTGACTACTGTGAATCATGCTGCAATGATTATAGGAATGCAGACATATTGGTTTTAATTGCTTTGGATATATACCCAGAATTGGCATTTCTGGATCATATGGAAATTCCATTTTTAGTTTTTTTAGGAACATTTATGCTGTTTCCAAAAATGGCTGTAATAATTTACATTCCTACCACCAATGCCCAAGGATTTCTTTTTTTCCACATTCTTACCAACATTTGTTATCAAGGAGGTTAAAAATCTATATAGTGAGAACTATAAAACCTCGATGAAAGAAATTGGACCCAACACAAATAAATGGAATGATGCTTCATGATCATTAATTGGAAGAATTGTTATAGTTAAAATGTAAATATTACCCAAAGAAATTCACAGGTTTGCAAGCACTATCATAACTTCAATGTCATTATTCATAGAAATAGAAAAAAAGACATCTAAAGTGTGTATGTAACTCCAAAAGACCCCAAATAGTTGAAGAAATCTTAAGCAAAAAGAATAAAGCTGGAGGTATCACATCACCTGATTTCATAATACCCTGCAAAGCAATAATAATCCAAGCAGCACAGTACAGGCATAAAAATAAATACACTGACTAATAGAACAAGATAGACATCCCTGAAATAAACCCAGGCGTCCAATCAATTGCTTTTCATCAAAAAGGCCAAGAACATGCAATGGAGAGGACATTCTTTTCAATAAATTGTGTTGAGAAAGCTGGCTGGCCACAAGCAGAAGACTGAAATTGGACCTTTATCTTACTCTTTATACAAGAAGCAACTCAAAATGAATTAAAGACTTAAATATAATATTTGAAATTGTAAAACCACCGGAAGTAAACATGAGGCAAAGCTATATAACATTGTTCTAGGAAATCATTTCTTGCACATGACCCCAAAGGCACAGGCAACCAAAGCAACACTAGATAAATGGGATTGCATCAAGTTTACAATCTCCTACACAGGGCAGTGCCTGTGGCTCAAAAGAGTAGGGTGCCGGTCCCATGTGCCAGAGGTGGTGGTTCAAACCCAGCCCCAGCCAAAAAAAAAAAAAAAAAAAAATCTCCTACACAGCAAAGGAAACAACGGAGTAAGAAATATCCCATGCTTGGGGAAAAAATATTTATAAATATACATTCAATATTCAAACTATTTAATAACAAGAAAACAAAGAAGCTTGCATAAAAATGGGGAAAGGACACGAACAGACATTTCTCAAACGAAGACATACGAAAGGCCAATAGGTACGTGAAAAAAATGCTCAGCGGCACCAATCGTCAAGGAAAAACAAATTAAAAACACAAAAAATCACCTCACACCTAATTAGAGTGGCTACCTCTATCTTTAATATGTTTAAATAACACAAATTTTATTAAATTGATGGGTTCTGCATAACAGAAATATTTCTGTCCACACATATTGTTTCAAAAACTATATACAGTAATTCTGGAAACTCTAGAAGTCAGAGACCCATTGGAAGGAAACTGCAAATATAAAGTTTACTAGGAGATACTCCTGGGTTGGTATCTAGAATATAGATTTCAAGATTCAAATTACACAAGAAGGTAAAAGTTCACACTCGTGACAATATAGATTCAACTTTAATCCTGTGGTGGCGTTTTCTTTCTTTCTCTTTACTCCTACATTATGTGAGTGTAAGTGGTAGACTTGAGCCAAGAGCTGTTAAATAAAGTCAAGAGAAATTAAAAGACATGCAGGTGACTTGTGCAGCCACGTTGGCCGGTTTTTAAATGTTCTCTATAAAGGCCTTTTCTTTTTCTTCCTTTTGTTAACTGTACTATTCCTTGTGCCTGTGCAATACTAGCACATCGTAACTGCCTTAGTGAGTAATAACAAATCAACGGGTAGCTGGAGACTAAGGTTGTTGTGACTTCTTGCTGGAAAAGGTGAGAAATATCAGGAAGATGACCAGTAGAAAGAGTCGCTGTTCTGCGTGGCTTCCCTTAATCTGTCAGAGAATTGTGACTGCATCCACATGAAAATCTCTGGAAAATTGCACAAAGTCCATCAATAATACTGTTCAGTACTGATCATATGGCAGACTGCATTGTGAGCTGTATAGATGATCAGCCTATGGTACAGAATTAAAAAATGCAAGATTAGAGGGGAAAAAC
This sequence comes from Galagoides demidoff, assembly GCA_963574575.1. Classification (NCBI taxonomy): domain Eukaryota; kingdom Metazoa; phylum Chordata; class Mammalia; order Primates; family Galagidae; genus Galagoides; species Galagoides demidoff. The sequence continues at coordinate 11,063 of CAUYQV010118806.1, forward strand.
ACAGATTCTAATCTCAGCTCTAATAATATGATCAACTGGTACAACCACATCAGTTAACTTCTTAGGATTTTGATTTGTTTTACCTGAAAAATTAGAAGGTAGATTATCCTCTATGCACTTCCTTCCAGTTTTAAGAACCTGCTAAGCCTATAACAATTTTTCCTTCCAAAACTTGTGTGTGTGTTTCTGTAAGTGCTTTTTGACTATTAACCTTAAATAACGTTCAATTCAGAAAGTGGATGTACGTGATCAGTAGCACTTCTAATTGGGCAGCAGTTTCTAACTATATTTAGACTAATCGCCACTGGCTTCTATTCTTTATACATAGCATAAAGAAAATTCAAAGCAGGCTTTGAAAAAATACATGAATTGATTGACCTAGATTGTTGATGGTTCAATAGCAGTGTTTCTCAAAGTGCAGTATTCACACCTTGAACTTCAGAACTTCCAGGGGCTCTGGTCTAAAATGTGGGGTGACGCCTGTGGCTCAGTGAGTAGGGCGCCGACCCCATATACCAAAGGTGGCAGGTTCCAACCGGGCCCCAGACAAACTACAACAAAAAATAGCTGGGTGTTGTGGCGGGCACCTATAGTCCCAGCTACTTGGGAAGTTAAGGCAAGAGAATCACCTCAGCCCAGGAGTTGGAGGTTGCTGTGAGCAGTGTGATGCCACGGCACTTTACTGAGGGCAATAAAGTGAGACTCTGTCTCAAAAAAAATGAATAAATACATAAATAAATAAGTAAAATATGAGTTGCTAAACCCTATTGAGAACTTCTGATTCAATATCTTTAAAGATGAGATCCAGGGCTCGGCGCCCATAGATCAGTGGTTACAGAGTCAGCCACATACACCAAGGCTGGCGGGTTCGAACTCAGCCTGGGCCAGCAAAACAACAATGACAAATGCAACAAAAAATAGCCGGGCATTGTGGCGGGTGCCTGTAGTCCCAGCTACTTGGGAGGCTGAGGCAAGAGAGTGGTTTAAGCCCAAGAGTTGGAGTTTGCTGTGACATCATGGCATTCTACTGAGGGCAACACAGTGAGACTCTGTCTATTAAAAAAAAAAAAAAAAAAAGGCTCGGCGCCTGTGGCTCAATCTGCTAAGGCGCCAGCCACATACACCTAAGGAGGCGGATTCGAATCCCCAGCCCGGGCCCGCCAAACAACAATGATGGCTGCAACCAAAAAATGGCTGGGCGTTGTGGCAGGCGCCTGTGGACCCAGCTACTTGGGAGGCTGAGGCAGGAGACTCGCTTGAGCCCAGGGGGATAGCTTGAGGCTCCATCTCAAAAAAAAAAAAAAAAGATGAGATCCAGGAATAAAATTTTTTTCTTATGACCATCCTTAAACATACAAATCTTTTGAGAATCAAATCTTTTGATTTAGAGTAATGAGATGTTGTTTCACTTTCCTTACAGTCACGGGCATTTATAAGCTGGAGAAAAAATGGCTAGCTTACATAAAGAAAATTATATAAATTATATAAAAGATGACTTTAAAACATCTCTGACATAACCTGGTCAAAGATTAGTTATTTCAAAGACAGGGAGAAGTGCAAAATGGACTCCAACATCCTTCCCAGCGAATCATTGCCTTCCTTTTCGTCATAGTGTATGAGAGCCACAATTTTTACTTTACAAGATTGACAGTTGTTTAATTTTTAAAAACTGATTAGCTTGTCTAATTGTAGAAGAGATGGAGAAATTGTTTATAAAAAACTATTCCAAATGAATGTCTTTCTGTTCTGTTTTAAATTATAGTCTGCCATTTCCCACACATTTTTCTCTTTGCTAACATATTTTTCTCATTTTTTTTAACCAAGTAGGCTGTGACCTATGTAGAGTCTGTTGAAATGATGTATGGGAGGTTTATCTTTTCCTCCATGGGGGAGCCCTCTAAAGGGCAAAAGCTGTGTTTTGCTCTATGCTGTATGAAACCATAAACTCCCTGGGATCTGGGTCATTAATGCTCATATAATGAGTGATTTTGTCCCTTTTCCAGCCAGATTTACATTTATTTCATTGCTTCTCCTGAGTAGATAAAGGCAGACATAATTGATGGAGATTTCTTAACATTATCTGGGTATGCAATTGATATTTTTGTTTGGAACTGGTTAGTTTTTTGGATAACATTTTATTCATTATGTTTTTTTTCTTACCAAAACGTTTATAAGTTGATAAATTAGAATGTAAAGGAACATATTTTGGGGTCCCTGGTTTGGTACCGCTGCATGTACATGTGTAAAATACGTAGTTATTTCTTTGCTTCTGAAGAATTGTGCTGCCCTGCCCTCCTAAAGTTAGGGGTTACCATTCAACTCACTTTGGTCAATAGAAAAAGTGAATAAAAGTGCGGTGTGATTTCTGAGTGGCAGCATTGGTGATCAATGGTGTTGGGAAGTCATGGGAGCACAAGTTGGTATAAAGGCGCCTCTCCTGAGAGATACAACCTCATAACTCTGCAACTTTAAGGTTGCAGAGTCATTTTCAACCCCCTTCATTAGTTGTCAGTTTCCCCCTCAAACACTTGAACTTGTCATGTTTGATTTTCCAGAAAAACTGAGGAAGATATTGTAGAATTCTTCCTCCTTCACAGAAAGCAGAGGAAAGTCCACCTGCCATAATTTCATGCCATTGATCTATTCTTGGCTTCAAGTTCCCAGAGCATTTGAAGTGACCTTTCTGATTCAGTGTTCTCTTCTATGGGTGTCCAATATCTTAGAAATTTCTCAGGGTCAATGTACCTCATTAGTCTTTTGTATTAGCATGCAACTAGTATATTTAACTAACAACATAGCATATCTTTCTAAAATTACAAAAGAAAAAAAAATAGTAATTTCCCTGGAAGTAGCAGCAAACTTGGTTTCTTGCCCCAGTGTTTTCTGACTGTCTCCTCCCCATTGCTGTGGTTTATTTCAGGGGTCTAGAGAAACTACCCCCAAATATTCCAAAATAGTATATTTCAAAAAGCAATCTCAGAATTATACCAAGGTAACACATTTCAGTTAACATTTTAGTATATGAGATACATGAATGCATACAAAATAGTTATAACTTTATGCAAGACCAAAAAATGAAGATATAAAAACATATGTATGGTGACCAACAAGCTTAAGAAGTAAGTGATTATGAATGTCTGTGAAGTTCCCTGCGTATCCCCCCAATCTTATCCACTTATCTCCTTTTAGAGATAGACAGTATCCTAAATTGGGGATTTATCTTTTCCCTACTTTTGTTTATAGTCTTACTGGCTCATTAGTGTTATTATAAGTTTGAAGATTTGGGGGAATTTATGTGCTTTTGAACTTCATATACATGAAATTATACAATGAGTATTCATGAACTGTTTTTCTGCTAAATATTATGATTATGAGATTCATTCTGATCCCATTTATACATCCACTGTGTAAACTTCACCATACATTATTCCACTGTATAAATAAATAACTATTCATGCCAGGATTGATTGACATTTGGCTTTATTCAGTTTTTTTAAACTGCAGATGATGTTTACATCGATTGACATTTGGTTTTATTTAGTTTTATTTCAGGATTTTTTATAATTGTAGATGATGCTTATCTGTGATCTTCTGAATATACATTACATTGAGAGACAGTCGCAATGAACCATATAACCAGGTGTTATTAAACTTTTAAGAATATGCTTTAGTTGTGGTAAGTCACTGCGGAAACTATTTGGTGCAGAACTATTTTATATATGTACACAGTATCTAAGAGCCATTATTGCTTCCATAAATTATTATAGTAAATGGAGATAATTTGGGATAAAAGAGGAAAATGACTTCAGCATTCCTCACAGCATGAAACTGAATAGTTGCTTGGGACTGGAGTGAACTGGAGAACTAGAGTTCATGTCAGTATGACTCAGCCTGGATGCAGAAATAAACAAGAAGCAAAGACCTTCCCGGAACTTCCTCGAGTTAGAGGCCGCTGTGACTAAACCTTGTATATCTTAAAATTCCTAAAAGAGTGAAATTATTGACAGAAAGTTCCTAACACAAAGGAATGAAAATTCTTGAGGTGATCAATTACTGTGATTTGATCATTACAAATTATGTCTATATCAAATCATCTCATGTGCCCCATGAGTATCTATGACTAATATGTATCCACAAAAATTAAACATAAAAGAAGCCCAGAGAAGAATGATATTCCCTATGTTAGGTGGAAGGTACCAGGCAAGAAAATTCCAAGTTCAAAGAAAAATGAACCTTGAATCACAAAAGGTTTAAGAGTTACAAATATCTCTTTTTTCTTTAATGAGAAGAATGTAGTACAGAATACTAATAACTGGCACTCTTAACAGGGACATCACTGTAAATTTATTACTTTGTTCTGCAAAGTGCTTTGAAATGTTTCTGTACAGAAATTGGCAATAGGAGATAAATAACTAAGGCAAATAGAAGGATGGTAATTGGGAATTTGGAAGGCAGACCAAGGTCTAAAGAACCTGGCAGCCTTGAGGAAGGAGATTGAAGAGAGTGAAAACTGGAGTAGGAGAGCAGTTAAAAGCATCTTGGAAACAAAACTGAATAAGCACTTTTACATTGGGTAGCGTCAATTCTACCGGAGGAAGAGGGTCCGGCCGCCTGTCTCTGTCAGCCAATAGGCAGAGACAGGGACAGGTCCACCAAACTTTATTGGTCAGAAGGCTGGGATTCTGAAGAACAGTGAGAGTAGCCTCTCCAAGACTGTTGTGTTCTTCTGTGTCCAAAATTACAGCTTCATACATTTTAAGTTCAAAATGAAGACCATGTTAATCCTTATCATAAATAATAATCGGCAGAACCCATGACCCATAGTAAACAATAATCAGTATAATTCAGGACCCCAAACAATATTCCAATTCAAAAGTTAATCTCCAGAATCAATCCATCTTAACCACTCTACATGGGCATCGTTAAGGTAGGAGCTAAATTTCCAAAACAGTAAGAATGGGAGACGGGGGAGGGGAGGTGAAGGTCGGGCAGGACGAAACCCACCAGACCAGCTGGGCTATGTCTGCCCCAGCTTCACAGACTCCACCTTGTTCTCACTACCTGTGCTTTCCTCAACTCCTCTTTACTTCCCATTTAGCCTCTTCATAAAAGTCTGATATGTACGGATCAAAGAGGGAACCTGGGAGTTATACAACTGTCTGTCACAGCTCACCTAGTATAATATAGATCACACAGATGGATGGAGGAAGAAGCATGGGGAATAACGAAAGAGTAAATTCCTGAAATGTAGAGGTTAGCAATTCTTTTATTTTTATTTATTTATTTATTTATTTTGCAGTTTTTGGCCAGGGCTGGGTTTGAACCCGCCACCTCCAGCATATGGGGCCGTCGCCCTCCTCCTTTGAGCCACAGGCGCCACCCTGAGGTTGGCAATTCTTCAGGCCATGAAATTGGAGTTTTATGACAAGCCTACCTAAATTTCATTGGGCAGGAATGCCCTAGTTGTCATCTTGTAATATTAATCTATGTCCTTATAGAAATATTCATTAACAATTTAGCTACATAAGGGATTTATTATTTTTTTCTTGTTTTCAAAAAACAACCAAAAATCCAAATCCAGAACTTTAGTAAATCAAAATTGAAGCTCTCTCATCAAACCCACTCCATCTTTCCCCCTCTCAGTAGCATCTCCAGAGGTATTCACTGTTATTTATGTGGTTTCCTTTTCAAGCATTTCCTTTCTATTTTCATACACATATAGTATCCTGCAGACTTCTTAACATCTATGAAAAGTTCTTTTTTTTTTTTCTTATACCATGTTTTGACCAAGAGCTTACAAATGTAAAATTCTGAACTCTCTGCATCAGGAGGCTGAGTCACAAGGGGCAGCCCTCTTATGAACAGGGACTCTAAATTGGACTTTTACATACATCTCCAGAGGAAAAATTTCTTTTCATATTCTGAATAGAGAAAATCTTGTTATCATAACTTAATGGAGTCTTACCACAATGTAAGCCATTTGTAACAGAATGATTAAGGGGAGGGGGATTCAGCAGGGGACTTTTCTACTTTCCCCACTGGGTAGAATCCCGTTTTCTAGTGTGACTCTGAATGGGGTAGTGGACCTCCAAATCCCTCTTGAGGCTACTGTCTACATTCTCAGAAAGTTCTTTGGGGAATATTGCAATGCCTCTATTTCTCTGTTTCAAATCAGGGTTATCTTAAGAAAACCAGATTTTTTTGATAAAGGTTTTGAATAGCTTAACAAAATCATTTTGTCTATAATTTCCTTTTTATGTAAGCATAAGAACATGTAATAACAGTCTGTCAAAACAAATTCAAATTATTCTTCTTTTCAATAATTATAAAAATCCTAGTTGAAAGCACTGCACCAGACTTTAATCATCAGCATTTTGTTTTTATTAGTGGCACATAAAATAACTATGTATCCTACAATTGCTAACATCTTAGATTTAATGAAATACAGTATTTTTAGCCTTCATCGTACCTAGATAGACAGGCATGTACCTGTATGAGACATTGTGGGAGATCTGACCTATCTGAATACACAGTTTTCTATTTTTAGTGGCTTCAGTAGGATCTGATAAGACATTGTTCTGAAATTGGTGTGGCTGCTAGCTAGGCTGGTGGTGCACAGTGGCTCAGAAAGTGTCCTGGAAACTTGGTTTTAACCTGCTTCTTTGCAACCCAATAATTCTGTGAGCTATGTAGCGTCCTAAAACAAATTCCTTTTATAGAGAGACTAGCTCAAGTAAATATTGCTGTTTGCAACTCAGAACCTTAACTGATACATTAACTATTCTTGAAAATGCTGCCTGTAATAAAAAAGCTGGACAGAGGGTTAACAATGCAGAAATGATTCCGGGATTTAACATTAGTTTGGGGGAAAAAAACCTATTTTTGAGTCCCATCTCACACTATGAATGAAATAAATCTCAGAGATGAAGTACCTAAATGTACAAAATAAAGAAAAATATAGTAGAACCTTCATAGTTGACCACCTCCCTACCTTAACCACTCGTTAAGGTGACCTAATTTTTACAGAACAGGCATGTACCACATGTACACATCAGTACAGTAGGCCTAGATCCTCATGTTGACTGCCTCCATATGTTGATCAGTTTGTCTTTTAGGTGGTCAACTTACAGAGATTCTATTGTATATTAATAATAACAGGCATTTGTGAAAGTGTAGAGAATCATGCATGCATTTCTTAGAAACAACGATGAATATGACCTTGTTTTTATAAACAAATTCACTATTATTTATCAAAATAGTAAATTGCAACTATTTGTAGCAATAATTCCACTTTTAAGAATCCTACAAGAAGGCGACTCCTGTTGCTCAGTTGATAGGGTGCCGGCCCCTATATACTGAGGGGGGCAGGTTCAAACCTGCCCCCGGCCAAACTGCAACAAAATATAGCTGGGCATTGTGGCCAGTGCCTGTGGTCCCAGCTACTTGGGAGGCTGAGGCAAGAGAATCGCCTAAGCCGAAGAGTTGGAGATTGCTGTCAGCTGTGTGATGCCACAGCACCTCTACTCCGAGTGATAAAGTGAGACTCTGTCTCTTAAAAAAAAAAAAAATCCTACAGGAATATAATATATATTTGCAAATATTTTTGTATTGAACTATTTATGACAGCATAGTTTGTTACAGAAAATATAAAATGAATCAATCTATACAACCTACAATAGGAGAATTATTAAATAAAATAACAGTATGTCCATATAATGAAATATTCTATAGCAGTATAAAAAATGAGGTGGATTTCCATATAATAAACTTCACGGTCATACACGACGTATTCTGTGATGTGTGCACATCGAGAATGTTTGCATACATATCGTGAGTGATATCCAATTGTGATCATGCTACCAGAGCATCTGGTAGGAAGCAATATTTTATTTTATTCCTTGTTGTTGGAATTTGTTAAATGAACATTATTTAAAAAGCAATAAAATTTGAAAGACTAGAATGACCTCTTTCAAGGCAATGTGAATATTTTTCTGCTTCTGTGGAAGGAGGGCAATTCTTTCTCCTGAGGCTTTTAGCTATCGATTCATTTAGAATATACGAGTTATTTAGATTCTATGAGTTTTTCTTTCTTCTGTAAGAATGGACACATCAGTCCAGTGCAGGGAACTGTTCAGAGCACTGGTGCCAAGTCTGCTCAAAAAATATAGACTCCTCATCTAGACTCATGCACCATTTGGCCAGAACAACAAATTTACCTGTCTTTTCATGGTCCAAGCCACATTCCTTAAAACTGTGTGTGTGTGTGTGTGATGGATTGTGTTTAAACAAATGGTAGAAGTAGAAAGCGGTAAGTTTTCCTCATTCTTGTTTTGTTTTTCTGGCATTATCCACAATCTATCTGTGAAACAAAAAGGTGTTCTGTAAGCAAAAGAAGATGACCCTAGATCTATGAAATAGACATTGGCAATGAGTGAAGTAAACATTCATTGCCAGAGGAATTAACATATCTAGTTGTCTCTATGTAAAACAATGATCCATCGCATTACAGAATCAATTCAGAAGAAATACAACTTAAAAGCAAATCTATAAATAGACAAGGCTAACCTTTGTTTTGACATTGAGAAATCAATTATCTCAGAACAAATCGAAGAATTTCTGAATCAAGGAAGTTAATTTGACTGATTTATTATAAGTTATTAAAAAGTACCTGTCAAAAGCTTCTGGCTGACTCTCAAGCTGTTTGACTTCAGGAAATGCTAAAGTCAATTAAAGGAAAAACGAATCTCTGTATTCAGCTAAATAAGAAATTTAAATAATACCCTGGTATTCTCTGTTGTGCTTTGAAGTCGTAGGAGCAATCTTAGGAAGGCATTAAAGTGGTTAAAATCATATTATAAAAAGCAATATATACCTGGGATACTAAATATGTGTACATACCAACGGCCAAATGTTAAGGTTAAAAAACACATATGTTAAATGTGAAGAAAATATAAAGGCTGTGATGCTAAACGAGAAAACAATTTATGACAGTATTAAAAATTATGTTATTAGTTAGAAAAAAGAGATTTTATTTACTGTAACATTTCGAGCTGTTTTCTCCTACCACCTGCAATGTAATGATATTAAAATAACTATGACTTGATCCAAAAATGACGTCTTAGATTCAAGGCAAGACTTTTCCTAGCAGGTCACTAAGCTTGTCTTTGCCACCAATTTCAATGACATTAAACAACCTAGATTTAATATCACTTCCGTTTGCACACTTCCAAAAATGTTCCCTGAGTTCTCTCCATTCCCAGTTTTTATTATTAATATAAATCTGTGTATACACAAAGAGGGTGTCTTATTGATCTTTACATTCCCAAGTGGATAACTCAGCACGTTGCCTGGAATGTTTCTTCATTAAAAGTTCTATACATAAAAGATTAACAATTAGTGTGCAGCTTCACTGCAGATAGTTCATCTTGGCTATACACAATAATGTAATTGGTTTATTATTTAGTACCTCACAAATGAATGCTCTTGCTTCCATAGAAACCTCAGCTTTTGATTCCTGTGGCATGTTAGTGAAAATGTGAATATGTTATTTCTTTTTTAGGAAGGCAGTAATTTTGCCTCAATTCAAAGATGTAATATCCTATACTGGATATAAATTTGTACTATTTAAGACCCTACAATGTTGCATTAGTGTATGAATCTTGCCTCAATTGGGGGAAAATCAGTTTATTTTTATCTAATAATCCTTTTTTCTTTTCTGATTTTACAGCATGAAAATTTCCCAGATACCAGAAATTGCAATAATCATTTTGGGTAAATAACATTTTTTAGGCAAATTAAATCCCCACTTTAATTGTTGCCTATTTAAACATTATCAAATGCTATTGCTAAAGTACAAACACTACCAATTCTTAACAATAATTTTGCACTGTAATTCTAAATTAGTGTAGTCAAATTAATGCAGATTTCTTAAAATATAATTTCTCCAAGTTCTTTGGATATTTAGTAAAATATTATGGAAAGTGTGTCACGTCTATTTTACTTTATTTTGTATCTGTATTTCTCTGGTATAATGTAGTTCATAATAATAGATTCAAAACGAAGATGGATGAAAGTATCTCAGACCACTGTAATGCTTTTCCATTCAAAATACATGTGGCAATTAAAGAGAATACAAAAATGAGAACAGATTACTACCAGAGGACTAAAAATTACTATTATGAAATAAGATGCCATAGCTTCTCCCTACAGGAAAATCATCCTTGCTAGACATTCATCCTCATATTAAAGTCATTGTCATTCTAATTGAAAATTTCCAAATACCACAGACTTAGAAAGTAGCAGAGTTGTGATTAGTACCGGTGGTGTTAGGGAAACAAGAAGCTGGTCACAGTATGGTAATTTAGGAATACTGTGTTTGGACTGGATACTCTAAGACTAAAGACAGAAAAGAAATGTACAAAGCTTAGTGCTCTGACTGGCAAGTTTGTTTTTCACAAGAGTACATGTTGACGATAGTGAAATTATTTCGAATGTGTACTAGAATTGAACAAATAGGTAAACACAGATACATTGTAAATAATGACAGGCAGGTTTCTCACTGGTGGAAACTACTAGTCAGCGATGTAAAGTTACAAATATGCGAAGGGAGGATATTACAGTGAGACCTGTGGTGGTAGGTTACAGTTGGAACTAGTCACATGCATTAATTTTACTTTAATATATTTATTCATAAGCACATATTTTACACATCTTTTTAATATGTATGTATTTTAATATACAAAGTTAAATACATACATAAATAACTTTAGATGTATGTGTGTACCTGCAGACATTTCTGAGCTCTTTCTACGGAGAAAGCACAGAAGCCATGTTCCATCAGTAACAGGAGCCACTTAGGGTCCAGATCCCTATATCTAAATATTACTCTCCGATTAAAGGAGCTAAGAAATGGCAGGTTCTAGGGCAGGGGCTGAGAAAATGTAAGATGAACATGGAGCCTTTTATGTCAGCATCGTCTAGAAGGTTATCACAGGCCAAAGAGTCAGCTATAGAGCTGGAAATAATGAAGTTAACAGCAATAAAATAGGGTTACAACCCAAATAATAACCTAAATATCTATGATTTCATACCAGTATAATTAAATGATTAAACGAATGATAAACAAGAAAAGACAACTCTTTCCTTTTTAACCAATATCTGTAAAAAAAGAATGACAGAAATAGAAAATCAGCCTTAAGAGATCACAGTGGTAACTGCTGGTTCATTAGGAATGCTGAAATTCATGGGCAGAACTTTAAGGAGATACAGAATATTTGATAACCTCAAATTTTAGTTATTGGGATGATTTTTGACATATGTCTACCATTTTTTGATGGGGGAGGAATGAGTTTTCACTCTGTCACTCAGATCCTGTGGAGGCAGGATCATAGCTCACTGAAGTCTCCAACTCCTGGGCTCAAGCAATCCTCCTGCCTTAGCCTCTCAAGTAGCTGGGACTATGGGCATGTGCTACTGTGCTTGTCTACTTTTCTTTCTTTTTGTTTTTGTTGTTTAGAGGTGGGAACTCACGTGTTGCCCAGGCTGGTCTTGAATTTGGCCACAAGCTATCCTCCTGCATTAGTCTCCCAAGAGCAGGGATCACAGGTATAAGCCACTGTGCCCAGCAGTCCACACACTTTTTTTTATACTTTTTCCTCTAGGAAGGGGAGTTTAATTGGATGTGGGCTGGACCTAGTGGCTCACTGCTAATGAATAGAGTTTTAAAAAGGTAAAAAGGATTCTTGATAGTGAAGAAAACTGGCAAGGACCATCTTAATCAAGCAACCAAGCTTAACATCACCATTTCTAAGAAGTACTGATACACATTTTTTAACTCTGATATAATAGACTAAAAAGAGCATATTGCTTCTTTTGATGTTCTTTCACAAAATTCATACCCTCAGACTAATTAACAAAAAAAAATCAGACAGATCCAATTGAAGGATATTTTACAAAATACTTGACACTACTTTTTAATATGTGGGGTCATAAAAGACAAGAGAAGATTGAGAAACAGTCATAGATGAGAGGAGGCTGAGGAGAAATAAGAACAAAATGCCGTGCAATGCTCTGAAGTCAGTCCTGGGTCAGAAACAAGATACTAGGGGAAAAGCTGGGGAACTTCAAGTGTAGCCCATAGATTAGTTAGTCATCTTTTTTTTTGTTTTTAGATTGAGTGTGTAAGATGTTAACATTAGGAGAATTTTTTTGAAGAGTAAATGGTAACCCTATACTATTGCAATTTCTCTGTAAGTCTAAAAAAAGTTAAAATCCAAAAATAAATATAAAATATGTTCACACAAAGATCTGTGAACAGATAAGTGTCTATCGTGACATGGATTTTAATAGTATTTTTTAAAATGAAAATCAGCCCTAATGTCTGTTAACAGTTGGGTGTATATGTTACATTTACATAATGAATTTTTTACCATTCACCAACAGAAAACATATAATACGGATCATTATAAATATTAGCTAAGTGAATTAGACATCAGAAAGTAATTGTCGATGAAGTCTACAAATATGAAATTTTAGAATATGTACAACTGATCTACAGTGATCAATAGCATATAAGTGGCTGCCAGAGGCTTGTTTCCCTGGAAAAGAGGTATGGTCTAGAAAGAGGCAGAAAGTAACTATTTGGTCATGAGGAATGTATTATATATCTGACTGGGGATAGATTCTGTGGGCAGTTACAATTATCAGAACTTTCCAAACTATACACTTAAAATAGATTGCTTTTATCGTATTTAAATTGTGTCTCAATAAAGTTCATTTAAGTTTCATAAAAAAAAGATCATCCAGAGATTTAGTTAGGCGTGCTTTGCTAATTTCCTGTGGTGGCATAACATGGCCATGATTTCTGGGGTATAAATGGGCTCTAGTGCTCATTTTCTTTCCTATTTGGAATGGACCCAGAACTATTTTCTGAAGAAAAATCCTTTCCCACCTCAGTACTGAGAGGAAGTGGCCATCTGTCCAGACAACTGCTCTGAATGGCTTCACTGAAAATTTCTATCCCTCTTCAACCTGGCACTTTGTCAACGCTTATGGGTCTGTCCTTAGCAACACAAAATAGCTGCTCGTCTAGTCTCACCAAATTAAAATCTTAAACATCTTGTTGCTAATTCTCATTAAAATTTTGACTGTGACAAATAATTTCACTTGGGACTTTGCCAGAATAATAAGCAGTTATTCTGTTCATCCAGAAGAATACATTCTTTGGTCCGCCTAAATTTGCTTTTAATAAATTGTACTTTGGCATGAGACCACCAGCTTGGGGTAAGGAAGCTATTAGGGAGAACATAATTCGTTCCATACTTCATTATTCAGTGTTTAACTACTTCACTTCCCAATATTCAACTTTAAAAAAAAGACTTCATTTGTGACTCTGCAAAATCTAAGTGGACGTGTAACACAGAGAATGCAGTGTCTAGGTCTCAAGAGGTACATTCTTTTAATGTGAGGGTGACAGGCCACATTGCTGTGTTCAACAAGCAGTAAGGCCCGGGCACTGACAGATCAGGAGAAGCAGCCGCAGAACACTGGAGCAGGTCTTAGGGCTCTTCCCACCTCTGCTGGGCCAGGTTTCATCCCAGGCTGCTGGAGGGTGAGGACGAGCCTAGAACTCTGAGAGAAGGCATACCGCGGAAGGGGGTGGGGACAAAGCATTCAGAGCCCTGGCTATTTAGCAATCAGTACAGTCTTTTAAAATTTTAATAACCAGGATGTGTGTACTAATGTACACTGGCTGAATATCAATCCTGCATGGAATCAAAAACATTTATCATTATTTTGAAGGTCCTTGGGAGATATTTCTTTCAGAACAATGGAAATTTATACTGTTTTTAATCACCTGGATTTTTAAAAATGTATCTCGTGGGTATTCTGAATCTCAAAATTCTCTTTCTCTCTCTCTGGGTATGAGAAATTTAGAACAATATTTTCATCCAACTTTAATTATTACATAGTTTAAAATAAAACACTTTACATAGAAACATACATAAGGTATGTTGTGTATGCTTGCATTTTATTTTTATTGTAATTTCTTTATCTTTTGAATAAAAGTTATCATTGATTTATTTGCATCCTATTAAACTCATTTAGTAAAGGAAACTTGAAACTTTTGAAAATGTAATATATTTTCTGATAAATACATTTTACACACACCCATGCACACACAACAGGCTAACTTTAGTCGAGGAAAGGAGGCAATATCTGATCTGGAAATTGAGAAACAAAGGTGTTTACTTGGTAGACTTGAAGACAAGGGCATTCCAGAGAGAAGCCACAGCATGTTGAAAGGCATAAATTCGTGAAAACAGCACTGCATATTTTAAAGTAGTTTTTTTTTTTTATTAGAAGAAATGGATGAGATGAGGACAGAGGCCAATTTATGAAACCAGAACAGTAAGGTTGGACTATTTCTTGTGAGTAACAGAAAGTTAATGACTACAATTGTGCATGAGAGAAATGCAAATTGATTTTTAATTTAGAAAATATTGCTTAGGAGCAACATATAAAATTACATTGACAGTAGGAGCCGTTAGAATCTGGGATATAAATAAAATGGCTACTGAAATACTCTAAATAGGGTAAAGAAGGAAAGTATGTATCAGGCACAATGCTAAGAGCTTTTACCTGCGTTATTCTGTTTAGCGCTCTCTTCTAATCACTCTCTTCGGGCTCCATGGAAGCATTGCTATTACTGGACTAGTACCGTAGTACATTTTACCTTTTCCAGAGATCTGTCTTCTTTCTTTCTTGGTCAAACCCTTCCCATCCCCAAAGCAGGGTCCAAGTCCCACCATTTGCTGGAAATCTTTACAAACTATTCCAGTAATTCTGAGTCATTCTCTTCCCTACATTTTGAGATTCTACCAAATCTAGAAAATACTAGTAAGCAATTCAGTTTTGTTTTGAGTGTTTATCTCCCCCACAAGTACACGAGGACGCGGAGTAGTAGAATCATATACAATCATTTCTTACGGTCTCTATGTTCACCTTCCTCACAGTGGTTGGCACTAAGTACATGGAAAAAATTTATGTTCTTTGATCAAAGTGTTTTTAAAATCCTGAATTCTCAATGATTAATGTCAGCTATTAGTAAGAGACTCTAAGGAAAATAGCTTTAATAAAGCAAAAGTTGATTTCTCTGCATACAAAAAAAAAAAAGTTAAAATAACATGGTAGCGGGAGTGGCTCCCTTGATCCAGTGTTACACCTGTCTGGGTTCCCTCTCTTAACAGATGGATGATTCCTCTAGACTTCTTTGTGGTTCAAAGTGGCAGCTAGACCTCTGGCTATCATATCCGGGAAGGGAGAAGAAAAGAAGGAACAATGGGCAGCACTACCACATGCCGAAGGTCTGCCCCAGTCTTCCAAAAGGTTTTCTAAGACTTCCCACCTAACAACATCTGCTCCTATTTCTTTATTCTCTTTTAGCTCCAAGACTGGCTGGGAAATGTAGTCTTTTAATTAGGCCCTGTGAATCCCTAAATAAACACAGAAGTCATATAAAGAAGAAAAGTTTAAATGGCTATTACCTCTGTATTTCACAGTCTCTGCCACAAGGGTTTATAGCATATTCAGTATTTTAATACAGATTTTAGTTCATCTAACCTAAAAGCCTTGTGCCGTGAGTCATGGGCTCTAGCCTGAATTCATATTCCAACTCCAGCTGTGACCAGCTGTTTGAACTCAGGCAAGTTATTTTTTGCATTCCGTACTTCAATTTTCCCATCTGTAAAGCAAGGATAATAATAGTAGCTACATCATGGGTGGTTGTAAGGGTTGAGTGAGTCAATAAGTGAAATCTCTTAAAACTATCTGTCTGACCATGTCAGTATTTGCCGTCATTGTCATGTATGTTCTGTGAAGAAAAGTCTCATTGCCAAGTTCAGTGGCAAGATCCAAACGTGGATCCTCTGACACCAGGCTCAGTGTTTTTCCTACCCTATCACTGATTTATGGAGTGTCAAGACTGAAGTACAAATAAAAGACTGCAGAAAAAGAGAGAGCAAAGCCCAAACGTAAGCTTCAGTCCTTTGTAATTTTCTTAGACCTAGTGGTTCCATGCCTCAATGGTCTGTGTTTTTTAAATATTTAGTGAAGCTTCATACCTGAATCTTGGATATCTATGAGGAAGGAATATCTCAGTCTATCATGTAAATTTGTGATGCAAAATGTTCTGTTGCTGTGTTGATGAGACCAGCTATGCATTTGAAACTACATTACAAGCATTTAATAGTATTTTTTTTTGATGTCCAGTATAAGTTTCAAGGCTTCAAATGATGTTTACAAATTCATCATAATAAAGTGGTTCTAATCCGGGCAACAGCAGCATTCTCTGTTCCCTCTCAGGGTGACCTGGCCTCACTTGCTGGTTAGATTGCTCTTTATCTGATCGGAGCTTTGTCAGGAATTCTCACCTCTCACACCTGCCAACCCAGGCCACACCGCCTCAGCACACTGACTCATGCCACTGAAATGAAACTCACAACTGGGACTGAAACTGCAAGTCCTATTGACAGTGGCGTCACAGACTCATCACCCAGGGTCATGGCTTCACGTTCATCACAAGTCGTGGCTAGAAGATTTTCCATGCATTTAAATTGCTAAGACATTTGTTGAATCAGAGCAATGACCCATATTTAAAACATGCATTTCTGTAATTTCTCTAGCCATAACTATGAGTAAATTATTATACTGAAGACATTATCACTAGGTATTCCAGGCAAGACATTGCAACTATTACAATGAGCTTTTTTTTTTTTTTTTAAGTGAAAGATCAACTCTAGGAGGTTGAGTTGGGTGGATTGCTTAAGCTCATGAGTTCGAGACCAGCCTGAGCAAGAGCAAGACCCTGTCTCATCTCTAATAAAAATGAAAACTTAGGCAAGAGGATCACTTGAACCCAAGAGTTTGAGGTTGCTGTGAGTTACAATGTCATGGTACTCTACCCAGGGTGACAGAGTGAAACTCTGCCTAAAAAAAGTAAAAAATAAAGTGAAACATCAGTTGCCTTAGACTATTGTGAAGACAAAGTAACTATAGAGTAAGACAAAAATCTGTGGACGTTTCCAACTGTTTTAAGAAGGAAAGAAGTCATGCTGCTAAGCATTAAAATGTTTGACTGAGAAGTCTGCTGATCTTTCCTCTGCCTCAAGGTATAGACATTTAATAAACACGGCCAGGAATAATCTAACACCATCTAACGCCATCCTTTACATCCCTTTTGTTTTGTGAAAATCGATGCTAGACACGTAACTATTTTGTGTTCCTTTATCTTTTTCTACATCATGAAGATGATGACAAACCGCTACAATTATTTGAACCTAATTTATTTTTAAATTTGACTGATAATAAAACAAGATACAATCATAACAAGTACAATAGGAATTGTGGACAAAAAGCAGTTATCTGGCAGACTGTATCACTAAGGAAAGATTCAGTCTTTCTCAATGTTACAAGGATGTGGTTTGAGTAGAGGGTCCCAAAGGTTGAGATGCAGAGAGGTGAGTTGCACTGAAAGGAAGAGAGACCAAAATCTGCTCCAGGATGTGAGAAAGCTCTTGTGCTTTCACAGGAGCCACTTGGTTTGGATTTCTCTTGTGTGTTTACACTCACGTGAATTAGCATCTTCACTTTTAGTGTCTAAATATTTCATTCTACTCACCTGATACTGTTTATCTGCTCAACGTTTGTCTTGTCAGACTCTAAAGTCTGTAAACCATAGAGGGGGAGGGTCTTGGCCCCAACAGCTGAGAGGATGAGGCCCACCGTGAACTCATTCATTCAGCAAATATTACCTACCAAGTGACAAGTGGCTTCTTATGATGGAAACACAAATAATGCTCAATGCCTGGCACTAGTAAGCCCTTAAAAACCGTATTTAGTAAATGAAAAACTCTGGACAAGAACTCGGGGAATAGGGACTTGAATTACAAAATATGTACTTGTTAGTTGTATGCAAAGAGATGACATCTTATTATAATGGTAAGAGAATGTGCATCCCCCAAATTTATAGAACAGGCTCCTTTTATAGCTAATGAAAAAGAGAAGAAACTTTGCATTTGCCAGCATCTTCCTGTTTCTCTGCAGAACTCACCAAGTGATTGATGGCTGTGAGTGGCCGGCTCCCGAGGAGGCTTGTGTGACTCTGCTCCCGTCACTGAGTTGCATGTGCATTGGGAGCCCACCAGCTGATGCTTCATCCACTGGATCGTGGTATTGTAATTATATATTTGAATTAATCATTACACAAATTTATGGAAAGATACATGTAAAAATTGTAAGGGCACAAGTCAAATCTGTCAAGTATTGAACACAAATGTCTTAACACTGTGATTAAGTAAATGAGGTGAAAGCTGTGTTGATTAGTAGGATGTAAGCACTCTGATTTGTACAAATAATCAACACATTGAATCCCACAAAGGTATAAATGTATTCAGGATCTATGTATATATGACTTAATAAAAAAAAAAAGAGAGAGAGTTGTTTCTATGAAAACTCAGGGGAATGCTTTGAAAAGACTCCATAAATGTGAATCTTTTAAAATTCTTTATCAATTCAGCTGGATCAAGAAAACTAAAAAATTGAGAGAGAGAAAGATATCATAAAATATACACAAGAAATCTGTGCTTTCCTGGTTTCCCAAGAATCCTTAAATTCTTGCTCTACTTTAAAGCAACTAAATATGGAAATTACATATAATGAATTTTAGATGTGAATTAGGCAAGAAGATGGAATCCAAAGCAGGAAATTTAGAACAGAAGAAAAGACCTTGGCATGATATCAAAATTTTGACAAATTAATGCTTATTTTTATAAACCATCTAAATAAAAATACATTAAGTCTGTATCATTTTAAGCTTTCTCAATATAAGTGTTGGCATTGCCTTTCTTTGACTAACCAGCCCATCATCGGTCCTGACAATGCTAGGGTTACATCTCAAATATATTTGAAAGAATTTTGCAAGTTGTAAAGCTGCAACTTTACAACTAGAAAATGAAAGTGCACATACCTATGTCTGTGTTACCAAAAATTCATAGTCAGGAAGTGAAAAATTCATCAAAAACGAAGGAAGGATTTATTGGTATACAGTTGATTCTGAAGCCATGAAGATGCTGTGGCTACAGGACAAAAAAAGGGGAGAACACAGAACTCCAGGGCTCACAAGAGGAAGTGTGACCCCAAATCCTCCTAAAATTCAGTAGCTTTATCAGGAATAACTAATTTTCTCTGTTTTTCCCTCCTCTTTTTCCATTTTATATATAGATATAATAAAACACACATATGCATATATGCACAGATATGTATGTGTATATATATTCAAATATATGCATATAAAGCATTGAGGTATCTATGCGTCATGATTTTATACATCTATATTATACTTGTGGAACATGCACATGGCTATAAATACACAGTCACATTCATCTACAGAACACTAAACACTTTCTCCTTAGTCTCATTCCTATAGGCTCAATTTCCAGCCAACAACGTGAAGTTTCAAAAATGAAACGCTTAAAAGAAAACTTCACACCTATCTCACACCTTCGTATAGATTTTCCGTGGCAGCAGGTTCTCAAACTTAACTCCTGACATTTAGAAAGCCTCGGTGTTGGTCTTAGCAGATCTTAACACCTGAACGATGCGCCCTACATTTTCACACTATCTTGAATCTCCTAATTAATCGACATAGTATCCTTGTGAAGTGAATAATGATAATTTTAACAGCTTTTTTCAGATGAGACTACTGAGACTCTGCTAAAGTATCTCCTAACACACAAGACACTTAGGAAACTTATTTCAACAGGATTATTTACAGAGGGAGAACTGCACAGGAAAGATGAAATGACATTATCTATTAAGATAATTATTGGACACCAATTAATTAGGTGCCTTGCAAATGAAGAAGAAAAAGGAATTGTTTCTGCCCCTAATGTGATTACAGTATAATGTGATATGTGGTGAGAGATTTGTTTGTCACACTGCTGGAGCACAGAGGCAGAAACAACTCACTTGGTTTGTAGGGAATGGTAGAAAATGTGCTCCTAAAATAGCTCTGATGGAGCATCTCGAGGAGCTGAATTTCACTTAGCAGACAGAGAGGAAATGGATGTTCCTCTGAGAGCACAGTGACATGCCAAGGTAGAGACGTGTGAAATGCCTTTCTCAGCTAAATAAAACTGTACCAGTGCACCAGGCACTGGATAAATCCAAAATTCCAGCAGGAAAGTGTAGAACAGACAGAAACCACACGGTGAATAGCCTGCACTCCGTATTACAAAGTCTTACATCTATTTTGGCCTCCCCAGAGCCGCTGAAAGGATTGGCATAGAGGAGTGAGGGGCACAGTCCTATTTGTATTCTGGAAGATTTTTTTCTTTCCCTCTGACTAAATAACTTGATTAACTCATTGATTTGTACAACAGGGAGAATAAATTGAAGGGAAGAAAGACCTAGATTAAGCTGTAGCCCTGAGAATAAAGAGAAGGGAGGAGTTTGAAGTCTCATTTTAGAGGTAGGCTCAACATGGCTCCATGCCTCTAAACCTAAGTGATGGCTTTGCTAATGGCCTCCCAAAATGTGCCAACTTTTCACCCTTGGGACATTTCTAGATTTAATTTTGGGACAAGGTAGTATATTATGGTATGTAAACCAGCTAGCTCCCTGGAGGGCTGCATGGCCAAATAGATTAAGTGTAGATTCAGAAGTTGCATGACTTTATATGTTATCTGAAGACAGTCTCATCTAAAGTCACAACATTGCCTATCTCTTCATCCGAAGTCTGGAGTTAAGTAAAATTTGTAGAATTAATATTGGCTTTTTTCCCACACAAAACCTATGTGAAGACCAATTGACCAGTGGATCTGCAGAGGGAATTAGTCACCTGCAGCACAAGCTCTTAGTCCTGTCTCACTTCAGAGAGGGGAAAGAGGGCACGAAGAATCAGGAGAGGGTGTTCTGATGCTCCTAAATTGGTAGCTCCATAAAAAGAAACTTGAGAGGTTGATGAAGTGCCTCAAGCCTTCTATAAATCCCTCCCATTTTTGTTTGAAATGAGCAATTTTTGCTTTTCAGGCAAAAATTTGAAGACTAATACATAATTTACATTTTATCTTCTCACGTAAAATGCTTAAATTATTTTTAAAATCATAAAAACATGGAGTGGTTTTAAGAAACTATGTTTCTAATCAATGAGTAAATATACAAGGGATGCACCACACATACAAAATAGCAACCCAACCCCTCAGTCGTGTCCGTCAATTTAAACATGAGGCCTAGCTGAAGAGATGCCCATCGTTAATACTGGAGAGTGCCCTAACCTTACTTATCATATGAAAAGCTATGAAATCATAAATTAAAATCTGAATAAGTTTGAAATATGGTATTCTTAATGCTGGCTGACTATCTCGTAATCCATCCTGGGTAGAGGCCTCATGTAAAATTTTATCATTGACACTTGTTTTTCCTAACTTATTTCTGTATTAGAATGCAAGGTAGAAATGGTGGAGTTTTGTTTACCAAAAATGGTGAGATGACAAGTGTCATAGCTGTGTCTTCAACTCATTTCACAAGGGAACTTACATTTTGCCTAGAACTCACCGGGAGGAAAACTTATGCTGATTTTCCAGTCTGACCTCCTTCTCAGAAAACTCTTTCTTTTTACCACATCCTATTTGAAGTACGCACTACAAGAAGAGAAATAAGGGTTTTGGCCACCCAGGAGGCACCAGAGTGTGACGCTGCAGCACAGTGGCAGACAGATGGTGTCCGGGTGTCGGGCAGAGAGAGCATCGGTGTGCACCCCAGGCCCTGGTCCCCCCTGCACCAGGGTTTAGACATGTGACTTAACCCAGCTGTAAAAAAGTGTGAGAATTATAATTACCTACCTCTTAGAGATGTTATGACACTAATTAATGTCTCAAAACTCTGTGAATAAAAATCATCCTGCACAGATGTTAATTACTATTATTCACAGCATAGCTGTGAGGCCAGATGCAGTGGGAGAAGGTGGTAAGAAGACTTTCAGCCTTTTTAATGAAGGCCAAATGACAGTGAGTAGGAAGAAGAGCAGAGAAACCTAAAGCAGCAAACCAAGGATTTAAAAAGAAAGACATCAGGGGAGCAGAACTGCCCGACAGGGTGTCTGCTGCAGACAGTGGTCAGGTGCACACCCAGGACTGAGAGTCTCCAGAAAATTCAATGGGCTATGGCCATATCTCACAAACGAGAGAATGTTTTTGATACTATTTAAATCCAAGTAGGATGAACAAATTTGGAGAAATATTGCTGTGCTCCACATAATCAAAATAAGACTAATTCTCTTAAAAGACGTGATGTGAGCCCACCTGACACTGTGCTCTTATTATTCTTAGATCCTGAAGTATTTCTTGATGTTAAAGGGAATAAATTGATACAGATTTCAGAAAACAGTCAAATTAGAGAATTCTGGAAACTCTCTTTACTGTTACTTTTTTTTTTTTTTGCAGTTTTTGGCCAGGGGCTGGGTTTGAACCCCCCACCTCCAGTATATGGGGCCGGCGCCCTACTCCTTTGAGCCACACGCACCATCCTTTACTGTTACTTTGTAACTGAGTAAGTTAAATGTACCTCAAGGTACATTTTAAAGGCTGATTTTTTAAAAAGCTATTTTTCTATGATTTCTACCATTGTATCCACATCCTTCTGGCTTTTGCGCAAGGTCGACTTTTTAGCTGCATGTAGAGAAGCATGAAGAAGACAGGTACTCAGTTATCGTTTGGCATAACAGGCCCTGGTAGAACACGGGAAGTGAATTCTGTAAGATTTCTGGATCAGGAAAAATATTTTGAGCAGCAAGTCTGAGAATTCCCAAGTATTTTCCATCTTAAGATGGCAGAATTCCTGGGCCCCCACACATTGCAGATTATTTACCCTACATTTTGCACTTTCTCCTAAGACTTCTGCAAGGTGATGAGAGCATTGTCATTGTCACCAACTTCTACAATAGTCTAGGGTAAGAAATAATATGAAAGTGCATGCGAGATGTACATGCAAGCAGTGGGCCTGCTAGAAGACTAAAAACCTTGGGTTCGGACCTGGAGAGCAGCGCTTGTTATCTTAGACATCTGGATTCCATCAGCCACTTACATTTGCAGAGCTCAGATTCAGCCTGAGTTGGATCTGACCAGAAGTGAGGTACAGCTATGGTTGTTTTCCCATTTCAGCTTCAAAAATATACATATTAGCACAAAAGTCATGTTTATTCCCCTTCTTTCAGTGAGGAAACGGGACCCAAAGAAGTTAAATAATATCCTAAGATAATTTAGCAAAGTAAAGTATTGGCTTCCAGTCCAGTGATCCTCCATCTCCTTCTTTTGAAGTCATAATTATTTGTCTAAAGAGAGTCTATGACACAGGAGTGGGCCCTTTCTGATGGAGCCCACCTCAGGTCACAAGAATGCACCCAGGCTCATCGATACCCCACTTGTAGAAACTTGTAGAAAAGTTCCCAGGACTTTCACTGTTCCCAGGAATTTCATTGCAGTCCGATGCGGCAGAGTTAGAAGCTAGACAGAGTTGAGGGAGTAATCACCATGAGGGAGAAGCAAATCAGGGAAGCAGCCCAAGACAGAGAGTCAGGAAGAAGAGCATGATATAATATACCCTGCGGTGTTGCCTGGCCCAATCCCCGGTTATCAAGAGATCTGGTTCTAGGTCCCTGCCCACTCTGACCAAGAGCAAAGGAACATCTCCTGAGCCTACAGGTGGAAGAAACTGCAGGTCAATCTTGATAACAACTGCGCTTCGAAATGCCTCCTGTGACCTTGAGCCCCTTACCACCCTCAGCCCTTTAATTTGGACACTGTAACTGCACTTTGCATTGTTTGTACATGTGTTGTACTTTCTAGAATAGTCTCTCTATGAGGTTTTTAAAGATCTCCAGAATTAAGTTCTCTCTTCCTGCACTGCAGAAACAGCATTATACCCAGCACACTGCCCGCGGCCACTCAGATAATGGAGCAGAACAGCAGTATAATGAGATATTATAGCAATTCCTAACCCATTCCACACCTAACCGACCCCGGTAATGAGTTGATAAGGCCTGCGGCTCTGTAATGGGAGAAGGGGAGCCTACGCAGTAGAGCATGGAGGCAGGATGTCGTAAAAGAAATCCCAGAAGCTGTACTAAAGTGGGTAGCACCACTCCTAACAGATTTAGTAGGCCAATTTAATCTGTAATCGGATTGCTGTGTGTTACCTAGTACCTTTTGTGCTGCTTCTTCTGAATCACTTCTTCATTTTAAGTTCCTTATAAAAACTAATTGAGGCCTTCTTGTGAAATGAAACATAAAAATTGCAAATTTGGGCTGGACGTGAAGGTTCACGCCTGTAATCTTAGCACTCTGGGAAGCCAAGGTGGGAGGCTTGCTTGACCTTAGGAGTTCCAGACCAGCCTGAGAAAAATCGAGATGGGTTCTCTAATAAAAATAGAAAAAAATCATCTGGGTGTGATGGCTTGTACCTGTAGTCCCACCTCCCAGCTACTCTGGAGGTTGAGGCAGGAGGATCTCCTACACCCAGTAGTTTTAGATTGCAGTGAGCTATGATGAAGCCATTACACTCTAGCCCTGGAGACAGAATGAGACCCCATCTCAGAAAAAAAAAAAAATGCAAGTTTGAAATTTTAAGAGAATGGAGTATAATAAATAAACATAAAACTCATCATATGAAATGTATTCTCTTCTGCTGCTAACCTGTCCCTCTAAACTCTTAGATTTCTAGAATATACTTCTGGCAGCATAATATTAGTAGATTATTGCCTTTCCCCTTTAGCCTTACCAATCTTTTTAATCATTTTAATTCTTCAACGGTTTCTATTGGTAGGTACCTATTTTTAAACCAAATAACCATATGAAAATTTTTTTTTTTTTAGCTTTTCATTATTGGAGAAATTTTAAAGTTGGATGTTCTGGGAAGTTTCTTCATAATCTTAAATTGATTAAATAAGAAAAGTTAATATCACAGTTCAGATGTACCTCTTAAGCAATAAATGGTACGTAATTGAATGGAGAATAAATATACCCAATGATATTCTGACTACTGTTTTCTTTTTTTAATTTTAAATTAATACAAGAGGACAAATTTTTAGGTTATATTATTCTCATTTCCAGGGTAAAGTTCCATTTGTAGAAGAGCCCCTCGCCCAGGGGGTGTGTTATACACCCTCACAATGTGCACATTAGGTGAGATCCCGCCTCCTGCCCTCCCTCCTCCTGCCAATCGTCCTCCCCTTCCCACCTTCCCCCTCCCACCTCATTTTTTCTTGCATAGGGGATTCTAGCAGAAGAGAAGGATGAATTGAGTTACCCTTCCCAGGAGAAAAGAGACAGAAAGAATAAAAAGCATTGATAATATGATTCCTGGAAAAGAGGAAGCCTCTATGTCTTGATAAGAATGAACCATGGGGGGTAAAATGCAAATAACAATGGAAAAGGATATATATGTATATGAAAGAGAGCAATGAGCAACTGTGAACAGTGAAAAAGATGATTGTGTGGCAGAGACTTCGAAGACTCACACAATATCCATTTTCTAGGTTCCTTTAAAGTTAGGTTTAGGCCACTTGACTAGTTTGGAACAACAAAATAAGAATGGAAATGACATGTTATTTACAGCTCCAAGCAGTTAAAAGCTGGTCCACCCACTCCATCTCTAATGTCCACTTGTTCCTAGATCATGTTTGCTGTGCAATAGAAATACCATGCAAACCATATAGGTAGTTTTAAATTTTCTAGTAGCCTAATAAATAGGTGGAATTAATTCAATAATATATTTAACATATCCAAGATGTTAGCCTTTCAACATTTAATTGACAAAAATAATTATTGAGATATTTTACATTCTTTCTCCTTATTAAGTCTACTAAATCTAGTGTGTATTTTATACATACAGCACATACAAACTCAATACATTTCCAGGGTTCAATAGTCCCATGTGGGTAGTGACAACTGTGTTAAATAACAAAGTTCTAGCAAGTCTTGCTAAGGTAGAAAAGAGAATGGTTCCATCTACCACAGACTGTCTTGACCAAACTTAATCTTTTGTTGCTTTAAGATAAAACAAAATACAAAATTATAGTCTATTTGTATTAACAGTGTAACAAATAGTTTCCCAGACTGTTACAATGATTGAATACTTGTAATTCCAGACCAACCAAAAGATGTCCTCTTCCTCTGAAGTTCGGGAGGATATGACTATAAATTGACTAAAAAATTAGTGGAGATTGATGCACTACTGTCTTTTCACTAGTGTTTTTTGGGAATAAACTTCTCAAGGAGTTGAAGGTAAGGCCTCATTGTCAGAAGAAACACGTGTAACGGGTGGAGTTGATTGTCTAACTAGTCAGATGTGGACACAAAGTCAAACAATTTAGGAGTCTCCCTTCTTGCTCGATTGTTAAAAACCTAGCTTTTAGGCAGGGTACCTGGTAGTCCAACACTCAGGTCATCTTTTCACTCATCTTTCCAATCTTTCTTATTTATTTACACTTCCCCGTCCTTCTGGTCTTCCTTTCCGATTCACATGAGTCACAAACGCCTGACTCCCAGTCCAGAGATAGAAAATCCTGGTATATGAACTGGTGGGGGCAGGGTTTGGCAAAGGTAAAAGGGCAGTGAGAGGAGAGGGGCATCTTCATTCTCTCAGTCTTACCTGCTGAGGTGGCCTGGTGTCCAGGGTGACCGGCTGTTGATAGCAGTAGCTAAAGACCTATGGAGGCTGAATTTATAGAGCACTTGATGATCTCTGGATGCCTACTTAGCGCCACCGACCTGGAAATATTCTTGAGGCACTGTTATTCTGGCTCATTATTTGATTCGAATTAATTTCTCTGGCCTTCCATTTCCCCATATGAGAAGTTAGAAATGACTGCCACTCCCAATGGGACATGAGGGATGGACCGTGTCTTCTGTCACTTAGAAATAGCATTCCAGCCATCTTCCTCCTAGGCCCCTGAATTCTACGGCTCCATAAAAGCTCCAGTCAGAAAGTAGTCATCAGTTTCCCTAATTAAAGACTCACCCCAAAACTTCACGGGTAGGTCCCTTAGGAGCACCCAACTACCCAGGAAGATGAGTCAAGTAACACTGACAGGGCTGCCACAGTGAGGGGAGTGGAGTGAAGTGGGACAAGGCCTCTCCTAACTCCTTTCTCCAAATATCTCCTCCAGCCCCACACCCTTTTGCTCCACCTCAGGAGCAGAGAGAAAAACCAGTTCCTCTAGTTTGTGTGATCTAGTCCCCAAAGGCTTTACTATGACACTTAGCTAGGTCTCCACCAAGAATGTCAATCTTTGGTATTTCCTCCCTTCCCTACACTTCATGCCTGTGCTCATGTGGGTGCGTAAGAGCACACTGGAGTGTATTTTGTAGTTTTATGTATGTGTGCCTGTGTTGAGAGTGAGGGAAAGAGAAAAGGAATAAAATTCATTATTCCTTTTTCAGTTGATTGCCTTAGGTAAACACTTCCTATCTCAGCCTATTCCCTGTGATTTTGACAGCCTCACTGCATAAAGGAGCTTCCATAGACACCCAAGACAGGTGCACAGTGAGTTAGTTCCTGATGAAACCTTTTCTGCTTGGCTTTGTAAACAGATTTGACAACGGCTTCCAGGAAATTACATGTACTGTTTCAAGGCTGGATGTGGCTGTCAAGCATGCTGAGTCACATTCACTGAGCCAGTGAGTGTTCGGCTGTGAGGGAGTTTTCCAAGGTTCAGCTAATGTCTTTGCTTTTGGATGAAGAAGAAAGCAGAGTTCCCTAGCAAATGTTTCTAAGAAGGTGGGGAAAATGCCCTTTCAAAGGAGCTATATTGTTTGTTTTTCTTTTCAAGCTTTTGTCATTATTATTTCAAGGGTCAAATAATATTATTTCAAGGTTCAAGCAACTCCAAACTCAACCACCTAAGAAGTAGTTTACAACTCAAATAATGTTTTAATAAACATGATGGAAGATAGTTAAATATGTAATACACAGTGGTTTCATTAAACTCTGTAGACTCAAAATAAACACATAACTAAGTACCAAAAGACTAAAATTACAGTCCTCAATATCACAAAAGTAAAATATCAGCAATAGAGACATATTCTCCCATTCCAGAATTTATATATGTTCTGGCTCCTAAAGAACCTATATAACCCATAAAATATACTTGAGACAGAGTCTAAATATAGGTTATACTTTAAAAAAATTATTCATTCATTTCCCTCAACTTTTCTTTTTATCCATTTAAATTAAAAGAGATTTGTATAAGGATGAAAAAATGATTCTATTCTTTACTGTTAAGGAGTAAATGAGCCACATTCATAATCAGTGGTAAAATAACAGTAGCCCTGAAAGATAGTGATGAGGGAATATTGGAGGCTCAGGCCTACTATCCACACAGGGAGTGTGTGTGCCTATGTGTATATGTGTATATGTGTACATATATATATACAGTGAGTGTATACATATATGTGTATACACACACAAACACACACATATTTATGGAGTCTCAAGATCCAGCATAATGGACTGCTAATAGAGTTACATGGATGATGGTGACAATTGGGGTAGTCAAATAACATTGCCCAAAATTACATATATATATATATATATATATATATATTTCCCTAGGGAGTGCTGCGGACCACATGGAGTTTTAGGCAAGGTTATTTGACGACCCCACTTGTCACCATCACCCATGTAAGTCTATTAACAGTCCATTATGCTGGATCTTGAGACATTTTGATGACCTAAAACCATTAAACTGCACAAAGCTGAACAAGAGGACATACATTGGTATGAGCTAGTTGCTGCCTACGAATAAGTAAAAAACCTAGGATAGGTGAAGATTGGAGAAGAGGAAAAGTAAGGGAAAGGGCTCTGTGATTGAGAAAAGGTTTGAGAACAGGAAGGCACGGGAACAGCAACGCCACACTTTGACATCTAGAAACCCTTTGTGTGTAACATGCACTGGGTGTGATGTATTAAATTATTGGTTGTGAATTATCCCCCTTTCCAGCATCCATATGTCCTTGAAGCTCCTTTCACTAAAGACTGAGTGCCCTTTGCTAGCCATTGATATTGGCTTGGTCATGTGACTATCTGAAAAGATAGACACTAATGGATATGATGCCAATAGCAGCCTCAAATGTGGAAATGCACTTGCACATTCTATGGTCCTTCTGCAATAGCTGTGATTAGAACATGACCCAGCTAGTGCCCAGGTTCTGGGGAGATGAGAGAGACATGTGGAGAGGAGGTGGAGTCAGTCTGCATCTAGTACCAAACCCTGACTAGCCAAGCCCCAGCAGATATGTAAATGCATGAGCAAGAATAAATTATTGCAGAGGTAAGCCACTAAATTGTGTGGTGTTTTGTTTTGCAAACCTCCTGGCAAAAGCCAACAGATAACATTGATCTGAACGATAGGAATGAAACAGTAGACAATGCACCACACTTGCTGTCAGAGTCCTTACAATTTAATAAACATGTCAATAAGTGTCCTGAAGGCAAATGCAGTGAAGTACCTATGAGACACCTAGGGGACTTATGTCCCCTACCTATGATATCTTGGGGACTCAGGTGTCCTGGATGAAGTGACATTTAAGCTCAAACCTGAAGGATCAAGAGGAATGAGCAAACTAAGAGGGCTGGGAAGGTATGATTCCACAGAGCATCACCAAGAGGGGAGACAAGACGTGCAAAACACTGGCATGGGAGAGAGCACAAGGTTCCCAGGGAACTGGGAGAGCAGAGCATGAAGTTCAAGGTGACGATCATTGAGAGATGCAAGGAAGAGGAAGAACAGCCAGATCATTCTAATTCAGCAGTGTAACATATACAAAGGGCAGCAAGAATAGATGTGAGATTTTGGAATAGTACGGTAGGAAAATTATCAAGCCACCAATTCACAAGTCTGGAGTTTCCATGTATTCATTTCCTGGCTCTGGTTCCCTGGATATGTCACAGTTGAGCTTCTATTATCTGGTTGGCATTCAGAAATAATAAAATCCACTTTAACGTGCTGTGAATATCCTCTGAAAATGTAATTATTATATCTGATATAAGAATGCCCCCTAATCTATAATATTCTTTGTTAAGAAAGATACAAAGAATGACTAAAATGAGATGATTCCATGCACATTTCCGTTTTTCAATTTCTATAAGCGTTTTTTATTTTTAACAGTAATTTCAAGGATGTCTAAGAGGATATATATATATATATATATATATAGTTTAATAAAATTTTAAATGCAAAAAAGTAGAACATTCCTAGTACCTATGTTATTCTCGCCAATCAAAATGTTTCTCCTTCTCTACGAACATAGATGAACACAATGCTGGAGGTGGTGGCAATAATTCCCTTACTTTTCCTTAATATTGTATCTTGTACGTATGCTTCTTTAAGCAGTGTATTATTTAGTTTTGAATATTTTACCTTCTTTCTGCCTTTATCCTTTCGCTACTTGCTTTTTCACTTACCATTATTTGTCAGTGTCATTCATGCCAATGCACACAGAGTATTCAGTTAAGTCTTCAGTATTTTTGCATTTACACCCAGAGGTGCCAACACTATTCTTGTATAACTATTCTGAGATACATGTGCAGGGGTGTCTTGAGACTGTTTTCAGGAGTGTGATTGCTGGGTCATAGATTATATGCATTTGAAAACCCACTTGGAATATATTATAAACTTTTTAATAAAAAGGTTACATCAGTGCGAAAGATTTCACACTGGTTTCTTCTTTGCTTGCAGCTATGTTGTACATTTAAATTCTGCAAGTCATCCTGCACCCATCCCTCCCTTCTGTTTCTCCCTCTCTCTCTCCTTCTTCCTTCCTTCCTTCTTTCCTACATTCCTTCCATCCATGCCATCACTGACAAAAACACTGAAACACACTTATCGCTAAATTTCCTAGCATGGAGAGTCGAGGCAGGGGGCTTGGTAGAGCTAAAGATGCTTTATTGGCTTTTTGACACAGGCATTGTTACTTCAAGCTCCTTGGTGAGACTATCGTCAGCGTGGCAACCCTTGCAGTATTTTCCCCAACCTGCCTACTAGCATTGATTGCAGAGTAACATTTACAAAGGGACCTCCTGAAACAAGAGTCAGTGGTCAATGTTAAATGCTTTAGAGAAAGAGCTGCTGTTTTGAGAATCTGCGCCAACCATGTTTTAGAAAGTAAGCAAATTGATGAAATCTTTTACTAACCAACTGAAGCTGACTCCACTGTTTCCATGGCAACCTATCCCAGGCAAGGTATTCCAAAGTCTTTTTATTTAAGAAATATCAAATAGCCCCAGGGAGTGACTCGTCATGTCAGACCACCCCATAACCACAACAGCAAAGATTATGCCTGGCTTGTCAGAAGGGGATAATCCCTCCCTAGATTTTGTGACTGTCTGACACCTCTAGTGTGGAACAAAATTTCATTCCAGAGCTTTCTCTGCATTTTTTTTTTCCCAGAGCTAATAGAGTATTCAGAGTACAAACCAGGAGGAAATAGGGAATGGGAGGTAGAGCCATTCTGCCTCCAGTGGCTCTATTTAAACACAAAGATGCAGAAGGCCTCGGTTTTAATCACTCCTGCTTTCTCCTTACTATCAATACTTTAGTCTTGGGTACTTCTTTAAAAATGACAGAGTTGGGCTAGGTGCAGTGGCTCATGCGTATAATCCTAACACTCAGGGAGGATGAGGCAGGACTACCACTTCAGCTCAGCAGTTCATGAACAACCTGATCAACAGTGAGACCCCATCTGTACTAAAAACAGAAAAAAATAGCTGACTTGGTGGTGCTCACCTGTAGTCTCAGCTGCTCGAGAGGCTGAGGCAGGGGAATTGATTGAACCTAGGAGTTTGAGGTTGTATTGAACTACAATGATGCCACTGTACTCCAGCCTCGGAAAAGAGGAAGACTGTTTCTGAATGAATGAATGAATGAACAAATAAATGACAGGATTGAACTGGATTATCTCAAAGGATCAAGTTATCAACTGAAAAGATACAATGCCTTGTTATGTGGACAAGGCTTACAAATAAACTGTCTTCCTCCCTCAGTAAATAATCTACAATAAGGGCGAAATTGAAGCTCTGAACCTGATCAGCACTTCGCCATGTTTTTTTTTTTAGTATCATATAAGATTTTCATTTTGGAACAACCTAAGAATATGTTTTTATCCTGCATAGATCACTTTGTTAGGATTTAGGAAGATTGGCTTTCTTATTCTTTATTTTTAAAAATGTAATTTTTTGTGCTAATCACTGCATATTCATAATTTCTTTTGGCAAATGTAAGAAAATTAGAAAGCACTAGCACATTTTCTAACTTTGTGTAGCAGGAAATAACTTTAAATTTGAATTCTGTTCCTTTGGTCTTCATCACATTTCTGCTTCAGGCCTCACTATGTGAAGTGATGTTGCCCAGTGGAGAAGGGTCCCTGGGACCAGACCATCTGGTGTCTGTTCCAGATCTGTCCCTTCTAGACCCTTTGACTTAGGGCAACTTTCATATCCTCTCTGACCTCGGTTCCCACATATGTAAAATAGGAATAAATACGTGCATGGCTCTTCCAGCAGAGAGTTGTGAAAAATAAACTAATCCTTGTAACACATTCAGCAGTGCCTGGCTATTCTAAACACTTAGTAAATATTAGCTATTCTTATTCTACCATTTCAGAAGCATTCCTCAGGGTCCCACTCAGTGCACTAAAGTGCTCGTTTACTTGCTCTGGTTGTCCAACTGTTTTATTTGCCTTTAAAGTAAGCAGTTCATTGTTTGCTTAATGGCCTAATGCAATATAATGTGCTTTAATCTGTTTGAATAATAACAAAAGCCTATAATAAACCAGTATTTCTATCGTTTTAAAATTAAAAGAAATTCATGGATATGTTGAACGCCTAAAGTTTAGTAAATTCAGTTCTTTGGCAATATTGGCAAACTGGAAACATTTAATGTAACTTACTATTTTAAAAAGCAGCAAAACTAAGAATTTCCTGTGTTTTCTTTAAACTAACTTGTTTTTTAGTCTATCTAGATTTGGTTAGTTTCTCAATATATTTCAATGCAATTCAAACATCTAGTTTTTTTTTTATTTCAAGTAAATTTAATTTTATGAGCCATTCTGTTCTTTTTTTTTCCCTTCTCTCATTCTCTTTGTGGTTTCCTCCTTTCTACATTCTCGAAACACTAAGACTCATGAAAATCACTCAAACGTGACCTTAGCCCTCTAGAGCTTAAGTAACTAAAAGTGTGATGAGCCCAAAGGAAAACTTTCTTTCCTAAAGCCACAGACCACAACAATATTTGTATATTTAATTATTTATATTTATCTGTTTAACTTTTGAAGCTGATTATTTTACAAATAGATCAACAGTGATATGTTAATTTAACAATACATTTTTTTTTATGTTAAACGTTAGGAAGAATCTTTTTGCTTAGTAAATTATTAGCATCATCAATTTTTTTCTATATATAGAATGAGTTTCTTTTAAGCCAATGTACTTTTCCATTTCCAATAAGGGAACATTCAGGCCAGCCGCAGCAGGAATGCAGTGAGATATTTGGAAGGTTTTCTCTGTTGTTGTGGCTGGCAAACCTTAGGATGCTCTACCAAGGCAGAAAGCCCTTTCTCTGAAGTTTTAGGAACAGGATGAATAACTTGTCTGGGAACAATGCCATCGTGAAATGTGAAGGACAGACCGGAATTATCAGATCGTCTAATATAGTTCCGTCTTATCACATGCTTATCAGACTGTCAATCCTTCATTGATGGTCATCCTCCTTCAAAATCGTGAAATAGTAAAAACGCTTCTGTCTTGCCTTTTTCTATAATGCAATTTTACCCAAATTCTTAACAAGCAGCTAATGTGCTCATCTCCCCGAACTTAGGAGCCATCCACTGTGGGAAAAATAAAGTGAATTAGCATAGCTATATGAACTATCCCTACTGCACAAATGCTCATGTAATTACATCTATTTCTAACAGAACATATTTTGAGAAAGATAGTGTCCCCATTTTAAGCTACAGAGTTAGTTTAAAGCAAAACAACTGACTCTCGGTAGCAAGTTAAGTTTTTGTATAGTGATTGATAACCCTTAAAAATTAACCACAAAGTTGGCTAATTGAGGTTTTTGTAAGGACTGCAGCAGACCAGCTGAAGAAAATATTTGACAGCTGGGGGATCAGAGAGAACTTTTCCTAGAACTCTTCAGATTGTCCAAAGTAGCCAGGTTCATGATCTTGACCATGCTTGAGTCAGGCTTTCAGGTTTCTCTGAAGTAGTCTCTGTAAGGGCATTTGTCCTTAGGCGGTTCAGTTGCATGGCAGTCTGGATCGTGTCGACAGACAGCTGCTATTCTTACATCAATTAAGTTTCTCCCTGAGTCATTTTACATATGACCAAAATAGATCATCTCTTAAGACTTACTCATTTAATCCAAAAATATTAAGAAACATCAGGAAAGGAAGAGTGACACTATTTTACTTAGACTTAATGGTTACTTAGAAATTACTGCCTCAGTATGAAAAATAAAACTACCAAAAATCCAGTAGTCCCACTACTGTATATCTATCCAAAGGAAAAGAAATCCAGTTGTACAAAAACATAGCAGCACTCTTATGTTTACCGGGGCACTATTGGCAATAGCATAGATATGAAATCGATCTGTATGTCCATCCATGGAGGAATGTAAAGAAACGTATAAAGAAATTTAGCATATACAGGTACACATAATGCATTATTATTCAGCCATATAAACAAATGAAACCATGGCTTTTGCAGTGACATGGAAGGAACTAGAGGCCATTATCTTATGTGAAACAGCTCAGACAAAGAAAGATAAATACCTGAAGTTCTCACGTGTAAGTGGGAGCAAAATAATGTACACACAAGGAAACAGTGTGGAATGACAGACAGTGGAGACTCAGAGGGGTGAGGCCTGTGTGAGGGTGTGGACAGTGGGCGCTTTCTTGGTTGGTACAAGGTGCTTTGCTTCAGTGATGTGTGTGCTGAAGGCCCCTGACTGACCACAATGTAAATATATCAATGCAGGAAAATTGTATTTGTCCCCCATGAATTTATATACATAAAAAGGAATGGAAGAAAGGAGAATTTTTTGCTTTAGTATCTTTGTCTTTGTCAGTACTCAGAAAGAAACATAAATACTTTAATGTCATAAAAATAGTGAGTGAAACAAAGTTTCAAGAGCTATTTTTAGTCATATGTGTATGCTTTCCTGATGGTTCAAACACTTGATTATTCTGGAATAAAAATCTTCTTCATTATTTATCACGTGTATTTTATTACCAATTCACTGATGTAACAAACTAGCATTTGTTAAAGCATTTGTTTTTGCTTAGAATTAAAATTAGATATTTAAGATAGTTCAGACCACAAGTGAATGTTTATTAAATTATGTCATTTATTTTTGTTTAATATCATTATTAAATGAGATAATGCATATTAGAGGCTTTAGCAAGAGTCTCACACATAGTAAAAGTGAAATGAAAGTTATTATGTTTGTAAATTTAAAGAGCACGATTCTATTTTATGGTTCCCGTTATTTTGTTAGTTTTTATACTGCTATCCTCATGGTAGTTTATTCCATTACTATTTTTTAAAAAGATATAACAGTAAAACAACTGCAAGTTAAAATACA
Organism: Galagoides demidoff; assembly: GCA_963574575.1. Classification (NCBI taxonomy): domain Eukaryota; kingdom Metazoa; phylum Chordata; class Mammalia; order Primates; family Galagidae; genus Galagoides; species Galagoides demidoff. The sequence goes on from CAUYQV010118806.1 coordinate 46,758, forward strand.
CCAAGTTATATTTAAAAGTATTAAAACATGCTCACCCTCCATTTTACTCTCAGAGCTCATGAATATCTGGTGTAACTCCTTTGTAGAATCTGCATGTTAATCCTGAATTGCTTCTCATTAAAGAAAATTTGTTGATCTTTCCCAAAGAACATGGGGATTAATGGGTCAGATGAAATCCTCTGCTTATTTAGTACAGGATTCTCACAAAGAAGGTGATAACAGAAAATAATTCTCTAGGATCCCCATGGTAGTGGCAAAGAGGAAGATAACTGTGTGGATTGCAGCGGGTTGGGGCTAGCACAGTAACTAGCATGACAAATTTGCAATAAATAATGTTTGAATGAAAGAATGATTGAATGAATGTGAAAATTGTTAAAATCGAATCTTTGCTATCAAGTAGCACATAATTGGATTGTGTAGATAAAAGTATACCCAAGCATGTAAGCTCCAGAGGACGCCTGCTTATACAGGAGAATGGGCCTTTGCCTGCCTTATTCACCAGTGAGTGATCAATGAGTAGAACACAGTAGACACAGAATAAACAATTGCTAAATGAACAAAAGGGGAAACTAAAAAAACAGTATTCACAATAATGATAACTCATATTTAGGAGGAGATTTCCTGTCAAATAGAAGAAAAAGGAAAGTAAAAGAGAATCCCGTTTGGTTTGATGGATGATGTATGCACACAAAAACAGGAAAAATGTCTGCTCCATTCTCGGGAACAGGGGGAAATATGGAAGAGAAAATTACAAACATTTAATATCTAAGTTGAGGTGAAAGAAGGGATCTAGGGTGAATCTTAGGTTTCTGATTTGGGGGATTAATCAACAAAAGTATCTCTTCCCACTCTAGAGCTAGCAGGAAAGGACTTGCCCCCAAAAAGGGGAAGTTTTAGTTGTGGCACTTCAAGTTAAATGCTTTTACTCCAAGCTGACGTGTCCAGTAATCAGTCAGGGGGCATCTAGAACTCAGAGGAAAAATCTGAGCAGATATATGGAAGTTAAAACAACACTAAGGTTAGTAAGGCTAATAAAATTGTCATTGTCAAATAACTAATGTCAAAGACACCTAACAGAAATGGAAGTCCAATCTCCTACGTCTTGTCTGATCTTTCTTCACTGTTCTTGTGATAATAGATCACAGAAAGAGAAATGTGTCCATGGTGGGAATGGTGAAGAGGAGAAACAAATAAATGTTCTCTCATGTGTTTTTAACTTCCTTACATTTTACACTGAAAGTAGAAAGCTGTGGATTAGTTCATGACCATCTTTAGCTGGAGATACACTAATAAGACATTGCTTTGCCAATTTGTTTATCCTCCTTCCATTTAGGAAGTAAATTTTATTGATTTCTTTGGTTCTTGTATGTATTAAATATGTATGTATACATATATCTTATACATGCCTATATATTGATATATGTACATATGTGTATATGGAAAGAGATACAGGCTAAGTGGCAATAAGTGAGGGTAAGAGGACCGTAAAGTTATTTGAGTGGTTAAACCATTTAAATAATATTGAAGAAAGGAAGATAACACAGGTATAGATTATTTACATTCATTTTTGTCAGAAAGATCTCTCTCTCTATATATATATATGAATATTTGGGAAAAATATTATTGGCTCTTCAAAATTGGTTGGATTGAACCTATAATTGTATCTAAAGAATAATTACAGTGGACTTTGAAAAAAAGAGTGGTTATTGAGTCTGGTTACAGAAAATAACACTGGAGGTGGCATTTTACTTTGCTTGCTCTGAAGTCTAAAGTGTACTTGATGTTCATCCAAAGAGGTGTCTAATTGGCTGTTATAAAATGGGGGACAGAGTCAACAAGAATGATACATATTTATAGTGTTGAACAGAAGTGGAGTGGAAATCTACGCTGATGGCACGGAGCCCTTCGACCATATTGCAAGGAATATCTACTTTGAAAAGAATTTTAAAACATTATGACTACAGGAAATAGTTAAAGAAAGTATTATATTGATATAAATATATATATTATTTTAATTTAGAGTAAGCAATATCTTTTGTGTATTTTCATACTTTTACATCAACATATATTTTATTATCAAGTAATTATAAAATGTGTATGGCATATAAAATATAAATAATTTAAATAAAGACCCATTTAATTGCTTTTTTTTTTGCATGTATTATCTCTTCTCACTTAAATTATGAATATTTTTACCTCAATTACAATTTTAAGACAGCCTAGAGTTTAAAACCTTGGGCACTAAAGCCAGAAATTCTGAAATTTAAATTCCCACACTTACTACAATTATTTGTGTGATTTCCCTTAAACAACTCAATTTTTCTAATGAAATTAGATGCCTTTAAATATAATAGGGATAATAAAAGTACTTACTTCATAGCACTGACATGGAAAGTAACTTAGATTATACATAAAGTACTTAGACCAGTACCTAGCATATACTAATTGCTCACTAGATTATAGTTGCCATTTTAATGGCATGTGATATTTTACCAATCCACATATATGGCCCATAAGTAGTGTCTACATTTTTCCATTATTACCAATGCTATAATGAACAGTCCTATCACAAAATCTTTATCATTTCTTACTGTACTCTAATTGGTAGATAAATTTTCCAGTTAAAAAGTATGTCTATTTTAATAGATTTTAGTTCTTTGCATTTGATTTGGTAATGAACAAATAAAGTAAAATAATATAATAGAGGTGCCTCAGTGGCACAAGGACACAAGCTTGATAAAATTGTCACTTCGCACTGAGGGAGGTATTAGGAAAAAAGTGAAATTACAAAATCATGCCTTAGAGTAGCGCCTATGGCTCAGGGGGTAGGGTGCAGGCCCCACATACCGAGGGTAGAGGGTTTGAACCCAGCACCGGCCAAACTGTAAAACAAAAAATAGCCAGGTGTTGTGGAGAGCACCTGTAGTCCCAGCTATTCGGGAGGCTGAGGCAAGAGAATCACCTAAGCCTAAGAATCAGAGGTTGCTATGAGCTGTGATGCCATGGTACTCTATCGAGGGCAATAAAGTGAGACTCTGTCTCTAAAAAAACAAACAACAACAACAAAAAATCATGGCTTGAACTGATGCAACTTCAAATAAAACGGGCAAAGTAGATCTGTGTAGGTGATGGGAATAAGAAAGGTCATGTGTAATAGGTCAAAGGCTAAGCAATTCAGAACATTGCAGGCTCACAATAGCAGCCTGAAATAATAAAGTGACACCAGTTCTTTTAATAGAATCTTGACAGGAATTACTCAATAAAGAGAGAAGAAATATAAATACAAAATATGTCAGTACCAAAAGAGATGGGTATGTTGAAATTTTGCTAAATTTACACATAGAGCACAAAGTTACACATTCATGTGTAAGCAGAAAAAAAATAACACAGATGCTGACATAGCTTTCAGAAGACTGAGATTTTGAAGACAATAGATTAATTTGTTTCTGAAGAAAGTTGTACATAAATATGACATACAAACCAAGTGTCTCTGCTGTATTTGACACAGCAAGAGAAGACATGGAGGTTTAGGGGGAGACTGTGGACAGTAAGCCTCCAGAAATGGCTCCAGCGATCAGGGATGGCTCTTCTTGAATCACACACACTCCTCTAAGTTATGGTGTCTATATCCCCAACTGTAAAGCAACTTTGCCATGGAAAATTCTAAGGCCCAGAGAATGAAGAAATTGCATCTATAGAAAACTTATTATCAGAATAAGCATAGCAGTGCGTGAAATTATCTAGACGAAGCTTAAAACATAACTCAGCAGTGACTCTACATCAGGGTGAAAATTGAAAACTTTTCTGTATAAGAGAAACTAAAATTAAGATAAACTGATAAAAAAAAAACCCTGGAATGAAAGAGTTATTTCTACCATCTCTGTCTCTGATACTGTATAGAGCTTCTATTTTCCCCCCTTAAGTATATATTTCAGGAAGTCTTCAGTTCAGCTGGTTTATAAGTTACACAAAGGGTAATGAATGCCATACACAATTTAGGGCTTACCGAGCCAATAAATGGAGGAGGAAGTACATCAGGGTACTTCCTTGGTTTCCTACAAGATGCTCTAAAATAGAGTTAAGAAATCAACTGTACGTGTACTTGAGCTAAATCCAAAATAGAGACCACAAACTTTCCCCTGTGGCTAGAGGCCTGATTCATTAACAGCCTCTTAACAATTTGCTGCATTATCTCAGTTAATCCTCTCAACCACTCTATGAAGAGGATACACTAGTCTTACTTTGGTAGGAATCTTCTGTATCTTGTCCAACATCACACAGCTGGTGGGAGAAGAGCTGGCATTCTGCATGATTCTAAAGCCTGTTATTTTAAACTATCTACTATTGAACTTTCGGTTAAGGACAGCATCTCAGTTCCAGAAGAGGGAAGGCAGTTCTAAAAGCATGGCTAAGCCTGCTGTCTAAATTTCATCTGTATAAAACCAAAATAGGTGATATAACCTCGGTATAAGAGCATCTGCATCCCTCTCATTCTCTGAAGCTTTCAGTTTGTTTTGAAATTGTAAGGCTTAATAATCTAGCTAAAGAAATTGGAGGAGAGACTTGTCCATTGTAGCTCAAGTTCATCTGTACCCTGCTGGGCAAACAAAATTAATTAAAAACATTAAAGGTCTAGGACATAGAAAATGTATAAGAATGTGGGTAAATAACATGGGGGAGATGAAAACAAAGATGAAGACTAGGTGAGGATGCTTTAAAGATTAATGATAAGAACAAAATTGTGAAGTGTGATGAGTGGGCGTAAAAAGGATACTGAGAAATCTTAAGACCATGTGGTTGCCAAGGAGACACCGAACCATCCTGTCGATGACCTAGCTAGGAAAAATATTCACAAGAGAGAAAATGGTTTTGAGAGAGCTATAAGGATGATCACATTCTAAGGCAGCATATGGGGAAATAAGACATGCTAGAACATTTGGTTTTAGAATGCCTGGTAACAAAAAAAAATGTTGGGGAAAATAGCATTACATTTAAGAATGCCGATGTTGAGGAACTGTCTGTAAAGACAAGCCTACCAGAGAACAATGCGTGCATTTTCACCAAAATGCTCTGGGGAATAATTATCTGGTAAAGAGTACAGGGTGACTTTGCTGATGTCACTGAGGATCAGCAGCCAGAAATACAACTTTTGTGCTAACTTGCTCATAATAAAATTATTTTAAGTCCTGAGTAATTTTCTTTTGATGTGCAAGACCAGATTTGCAGCATCAATTTATTTCTAGCTATCATTTAGCACATTCTGCTGCAGTTTGGGCATCAGCCACCAACTGACTGCTGATTTTGCCTTTGTCGATATAGCTAGCTAAGAGACGGTAGGAACAAAGCACTTAGTACAAAGAGAAGCATTTTTCCCCTAAAAATTTAACTGTGAATCAGGTTTATCCTTGACTATCATAGCCCTAGGACCTCGTATATACTAATTACTTTTTTGAATTCCGTTGAACAAAACATTGATACTATTTACTGATCATTATGAATATTTGTTTGGGCACCCTTAAAATAAGATTTTTAAAGAATAAAAAGTGTGTGAGACAGCTGGGATTTTAAGAAATATATGACTTATTTGGCGTTGTTTATATTTTCTCAATTTTTAGTGGAACAAAAATTAACAATTTCTCTCACTTATTCTTCAAATAATGAGAAACTTTAGCACGTACACAGCTCAATAATTCCTTTAAAAACTGAGGAAACTTTAGGCCAGGTGCAGTAGCTCACACCTGGAATCCTATTATTCTGGGAGGCAAGGGTGGGTGGACTTCTTGAGCCCAAGAGTTGAGCCAACCTGAGTCTGAGCAGACCAGGTCTAAAAAAAATAGCTGGGCATTGTGGCAGCTGCCTGTAGTCCCAGCTACCTGGGAGTAGCTTGAGGCAAGAGGATTGCTTGAGCCCAAGTGTTTGAGATTGTGAGCTATGATGCCATGGTACTCTGCTGAGAGTGATGAAGTGAGACTCTGTCTCAATGAAAGAAAGAAAGAGAGAGAGAGAAAGAGAGAAAGAGAGGAAGGAAGGAAGGAAGGAAGGAAAGAGAGAGAGAGAGAAAGAGAGAGAGAAACGTTATTGGATACAGCTTAACTGAAAATATTTTCAATATTTCCCCTGTATTAACTGTTACACAAAATTAACATGTCACCAACTTGTGTCAACCTAAAATTGCTTTTGGTTGACTTTGAATATATCACTCAGTAAACATTAGAAGTATTGGTGTGAACCACGGAGGAGGGTGTGGGCACCACAGCGGGGCATCCTGTACGTCTCAGCAATGATCATAAAAATTTAAATTCTAAAAGCATAGGCAGAAATTAAGTTGATCAAGAAGATATTTAAACTATGATATCAATATGTTTAAAGGAAAGTAAATGTAGTAAGAATTATATTTAAAAAACACAGATATCCAATTCACACTTTGGCATCTGGAAACTACGTGCAGTCCCCAAATACCATTCTCACAACTGAAAGTAACAGTTGTTTTTTCCGTCTTTAGGGACTGACATGATATTCATTGTTAAACTAGGTATGTGAAATGCCTCATGAAAAGTTTAAGCCCTTGGTCTTTAAGATTTTTCCCAAGCAAAAAGCATTACATGCAAAAAGACAGCTACATTTAATTCATTATAATAATGTTGTCCCTTTTATCCTCCAACATTTTTTTCTTAAATATCATCTACAATGTTCACTTTGTTTCTTAATATGACAAACTTGAAATAAACTACATGTCCATCGAGATATATTTTAGTAACTGCTTTTTATCAGCTCAACCTATTAACAAAAGCTACTGCTACATATAATGAACTTCTTCCTTTTTCTGGCCTTATTTGGAGATTAATTTTCAAATTCCTCCCTATTCATGGCAGCCGTCAGGTTCCCCTTCAAAGGTGTATTTTAATGAAACTGATCATTAGACAGCATTGTCCACCTACTTCCTCAGCTCAGTTTATAGTAGTATAAAGGATATTATTTTGACTTCTGTGAACACCTTTTTAAAGGAAAGGTGGTATAATAAATAGTAATGAAAGGCTTATAATATAAATTCTAATGAAGCTTGGTCAAGATCTTAAATGTTGATAATGTTGATTGTGATTTTAGTCTAAATAATAAAAATTATCTGATGGCAATATATGAGTATATCCTATTATATTTAAAATAAAACGAATTTTTTCAGTATAAGCTGGCAAAGGTTCTGAATTCTTCATGTGAAAAGAGCTAAATATAAACAAATGAAATATTTGTTAATATATTTGTATATTTTTATTATTGTTAAAGACACTAGTGTGGTAGTATGCTTTGCTGCTTTAATTTGAATGATAATAAATATATATTTGAATATAGAATATATTTTGGAATGTAGCATAGATACCCAATTGTTTCCCCTCTTCTTTGCCTAGCAATTTCAAAAAAACATGGTAAGTGACCGGTGGGAACATTATATGTGACTAGGAGGCTTCTAGTACCCTACTTTATGTCTAACTACATCTATCTCTGCATGACTCAATCTTATTAATTGAAAAAAAACAAAGACTCAGAGTACCACAAAAACTTCTGCAAAATTATTTGGCCTCTAGATATTACAAGACCTTATCTTATGACCTTGTCAACCATTGCAATCTTTGAAAAACGACACTCAAACTAGAAATATTTTTCTGAATTATATTGACTGCCTTGAGTATGAGGTCATCGTTTAAGTGTGTTATTGTGTTTAGAGTGGAAAGTGGGTGCACTCAGGTTTAGTTTGCTAGGATGAGAGTCTGAGAAGTTAGGAAGAGAGTACACATGACCTATAATGTGTTAGAAAAAACATATTTGTACTTATTTATTCTACTTTCAAGTGTCACCACTGTTGCTTTTGTACAAAGAAAATCAGTAGGCTGCAGTCCAGCTCAGCTGCTTGAATGTTTTTCTGCAGAATTAGAAATGGGGTGCCTAAAGTCTGAACATGCTTAGTTCAAATATCATAACTCAGGTCTGATCAAATGCAGCATAGAAGTACTGTCGTTTGTTGATGGAAAAATACAAAACATCTGAATTACTCCCATTGGCCTTGGGGCAAACCCGCTTCTGTGGCAGGACTCTTTCAGTCCTTTGCCTTTTCCAGCACAATCGTGCTCAGAGTTTTGCATCCTTTTCCAATAGTTAGAGCAGTTCCTTTATTTCCTTCCAGCTGAGATACCTGGGGCTGCGGATCACCCTCATTATAGCTGGCTTCTAAACACCTGCCAAGACGTGGTGCGGCAACTCTGCTTCTCTTAGCAGCTGAAGTTTATGGTCTTTTCTGCTTTAATGTTCATTCTACACAGGCTTCGTAGCATTGTCACTTCACAAAAATAACTTCTCATTGTATATGGACTAGCAGATTGCTCTGCAAATTTGGAAGCACAACCCCAAATCCATGATCAATGAGAAGGTATCCTTTAGATAGACCAGGTAAAAGTGCTATTTTGCATAAGGGAACGCTTATGAATTCCCTGTGGCAATGTCTCATTATTAAATTACTGTTTTTGAAGTGCTGAGCTGTGCATAGAGAAAAGCTACATCATAATGACTCATATTTGGAGAACAATTTGCTTACACATTGTAATTTAATTAATTTGGATATAGTAATTGGCACACAGCATTCATCCCAACTTCATCCAGCCATTGCATATTGCAAAGACTAGAAAACAAAAACATACATACGCCCCATGCTCTTGTATACAGTATTCTGGAAATTTCGTTCCCCATTTCCTGCCATTTAGAAAGAAGTAAGTTTTAGGCTGGTATTTGGCGATGGCTGCTGGCAAGAGCAGGGAAAGTGATGTCAGATTTTTCTGCATCTGTCACTAGTTGCACGGTTGTCAAGAGGCAGTGGAGGAGTGAGCACAAGTACTGCCTTGATAATCTGTCTCATTTAGGACACTGTTCTGAAACTCAGCAATCATAGTGGCCTCATGTATGGCAGCTTTCTGGTTGTGACAGACGTAGTAGCCCTCCTGAATGACCAACTCAGATGTGATTTTCTTACTCTTATTTGAAAGTCAAGCTGAGTCCTTTATTTTACCTGCTCTAAAAAGGTGTCACATTTTATTTACAGTATTAAATCCCTGTATGCCTACAGTATTTCAAGTGTCTTTTGTTTAGCACAAGGTAACCTGGACAGTATTATTTTCCATAGGATTTGATTCAAGATTAGATAATAAATAGAGGTGGTTAGGATTACAGTGTCTGATAATTGTAGAATAACTTATTATATTGTTGATTGATTCTCCTTCTAAGATTTATCTGTGAGAAGCAACTCCAACTGAATATTGATAATATAAAAATACAATAATAGGGCTGCACTGGTAGCTCAAAGGAGTAGGGCACTGGTCCCATATACCGGAGGTGGCGGGTTCAAACCTGACCCTGGCCAAAACCTGTAAAAAAAAAAATAATAATAATAATGTCTTTTGGTGTTTAAAATATTCAGATAAATAAAATATACAAAGATTGTATGTGAATCAGGAGGGGAAATAAGTGGAATTAAAGTGTTCTAAGTTTCTTGCATGCTCATGAAATGTTGAAAAGATGTATATCAGTTGTAATTAGTAGCATAACCACAAAAAGGCCAAAGAAAGAATGTACAGCTGACAATCGAATAGAGCTGACATTAAATAATAAAAATAGTTGAGTAATCAGGGTGAAGGCAAGAAAGAAAGAAAAAACAAAAGAACATAAATCAGTTTGAACAGAATATATAAAATAAATAATAAAATGCAAAATTTAAGCCCCCAAATAATCATAATTATAATGAATGAAAGCCAAAAAACAGATAAAAATGTTGACCCTAGATGAAAAACAAATCTCAATACAAAGTGCATATAAATTCCTTGTGGTTTAAGAAAATAAAAAAAGACTGAATGGAAAAAGGATGTAAAAAGATATGCCACGTGATTACTTGCCAAAAGAAAGTTAGTGGAGGGGACTAAGGTGAGAAAAGTTAGAGACATAAATCACAAAAAAAGAATAGCTTATAAAATAGCCAACTTGTCCAAAATAGATGATCATTCTTAATGTGTTTAGCATAACCCTGAATAAGTAAAGCAAAATGTAAAAGAACTAAAAGATGAATTTAGCTAATCAAGTGGGTGATGTCAGTGCATAGCCCTCAAGAACCAATAGAACAAGGCAAAAAAACTGAGCAAAGAAAGAGAAGATTGTAAAACGCACAATCAAAACTTATCTAGAATTTATATCAAAGACACTGACCCTAGCAGCTTCATATTACAAGTTATTTTCAAGAGTAAATTCAATATTTGACAAAATTAACCCTGTGTTAAAAAAGAGCAGAGAGAAGAATTTTTTAAAAGAAAAATCCTAGAAATTAATAACAAAGTGATGACTTAGAAATCATTCAAATACCTGGAAATGAAACAATACTCAAACACTTGACGAGGAAAGGAAACCCATAGAAAATTTAATAAATAATTCTAACTGAATTATTAAAATATGGCAAACATTTATGAGATGCAGCTAAGGCCATGCTCAGAGAAGAAGTTGTTGCCTTAAGTGTTTATTTTAAAAAGGAATCTCAACTTGCACATCAAGAGGCTATTAAAAATCATAGCCATGAGACTCAAAAAAATCAGTAAAAATAAGATAATAAAAAAAAATCTAATTAATGGAGAACAATTATTTTCTATTTTAACAAGGACAAAAGTTTGTTTTTCAAAATGACTTTTAAAATGGCTAAGCTAATAAACATAGAAATATAAAAGGGTGCTGGTTGCCAGTATTATAAAATAACATTTAGCATAATAAGGATCTAATAAAAAATTTCATACAATAAATTTGGACATGCAGAAGAAAGGAAAACAATCTGGAAAACTACAACACATTATAACTTATCCAGGTAGAAATAAAGTTTAATATGCTTATTAAAATAATGGAATTTATAACTAAAAAATTTGTCACAGAGTAAACATCAGGTCTAGATGGCATTGCTGGCAAATTCTTCCAATCATTTATGAAAGATAGAATATCAAATCTATGCAAGTCATTCAGAGATGGGAAAGAAAAAAAGTTTCCAAGGTAATTTTATAGGACCAAATAAACTTGATGCTTAAAATTGATAAACAGATTAGAATAAGGAAAAATTATGGATCTATTTCTCTCATAAATATATATAACAAAGAACATGGCACATGAACCTAAATAAGTTATTAGCAAACCAATTTCTGTATATAACAAAGGTGATGTGTCATAACCCAGTTGCTTTTATTCCAGGAATGCAAGATTAGCATAATATCCTACACCACATTCACAGAATTTAAGAAATTATATCCTTATCTTAGTAGATGTTGTGGCAGGTAGAATGACACCCCTCTATCAATGATATCCACATCAAGTTCCCAGAACCTGAGAATATGTTAATTTTCATGGAAAAATTACTTTGCAGGTATATGGTTATCTCCCCATCTCAAAGGTGGGGAGGTGAGGATTATCCAGGTGAGCCCATGCTTAAAACATGAATCCTTAAACTAACCTTTCAGAAGGAACCTTTTCCAGTTGTGGGCAGAGAGGTGTGAGGTAAGAAAAAAATTGCACCACCCTTACTGGTTTGGTTTAAAGATTAAGAAAGGTAGCCATCAGCTAAGAAATGCAGGAGTCTTTAGAAGGTAGAAATGAATGTCAGGTTACAGTCAACAAGATATTAGAAACCTTGGTCCTAGAATACAAAGAACTGAATATTGCCAACAACTGGAATGACAAAGGGGAATAAAACATCTTAGAACCTCCAATAACAAAGTTAACTCTGTTGACACTTTCATTTCAGCCCAGGGAGACTGGGCTTGTGAACCATAAGGCTATACCAAATTTGTCTCATTTTAAGCTACTATATCATATTTTTTATGTCACATATAGGAAACTAATACAAATTATAGAAGGTATTTGCTAAATTTCATTATTTATAATTTTTAAATTGTTTCAAAAACAAAAATATAAAAGGTCATTTTTTTTTTATATTTTTATTTTTTGAGACAGAGCCTTAAGCTATCCCCCTGGGTAGAGTGCCATGACATCACAGCTCACAGCAACCTCCAACTCCTGGGCTCAAGTGAGTCTCCTGCCTCTGCCTCCCAAGTAGCTGGGACTATAGGTACCCACCACAACGCCCGGCTATTTTTTTGGTTGTAGCCATCATTGTTGTTTGGCAAGTCCAGGTTGGATTCGAACCTACCACCTTAGGTATATATGGCTGGCGCCTTAGCCACTTGAGCCACAGGCACCAAGCCTAAAAGGTCATTTTTAATTTGATACAGGATTTCTACCCCCAAAAAGCCTATGGAAGCATCATACTTAATGGTAAAATATTGAATAAGAAATGAGACAAAATTATATATTATGTTTTATACACAACAGTGTCTTGGAAGTCCTAGCCAGTCATAAAAGGCAAGGAAAAAAAGTTAAACTTATAAGGGATTGGGAAAAAAAGAATAAAACAAATTAAAAAATGTGAATATAAAATTTAAAAAGAAATTCAGAAAAACTAGTAGAATTAAAAATTAAAGTTCAACTGAATACAAGATCAATATGAAATTAATCGAATTTTACATGTCAGCAAGAAAAGTTAGAAAATGAAATTTTCAAAAGTGATATTTTGAATCAATACCTATAAATTATCACATGCAAGATATGCAATACATGTACATGTAAAGCAATGAACAAATTATAGAAGCCCTAACTGAAGCTGTTGATGAAGATAATGGAAACAGCATACCATAATTTGTTCAAGGTCGAGAATGCAGTACATAGAGATCTGTTTATCATTTTAATGTTTATATTAGAAGAGCAGAAAGACTAAACTCAGTGATCTGTTTTAACACATGGGCCAAAGAAAAAGAATCAGGACAAATTAAAGAGTATTTTAAACTAAATAAAATAAAAATATAACTTATGAAATATGTGGGAGGCAGCAAAAACAAAGCCTTTGGGGGCCAAATAAGATAATATGAAAAGATGCAGAAACACCATTTGAGAAAATCAAACACCCATTTATAATAAAACACTCAGTAAACTAGAAATAAAAGTAAATTTTCTCAGGCTTGGCATCCATAGCACAGTGGATAGGTGCCAGCCACATACACAGAGGCAGGCAGGTTTGAACCTGGTCTGGGCCAGCTAAACAATAATGACAACTGCAACAAAAAGTAGCCAGGCATTGTGGTGGGTGCCTATAGTCCCAGCTACTTGGGAGGCTGAGGAAAGAGAATTGCTTAAGTCCAAGAGTTTGAGGTTGCCATGAGCTGTGATGCCATGGCACTCTACTGAGGGAAACATAGTTAGACTGTCTCAAAAAAAATGTAAATTTTCTCAATTTGATAAGAACAACTACATCTGCAACAAATGTAACAGTGAGAAAACTATGACTGCATACAAGGCAACAATGTTCCTTCTCATGTCTCCTACTCAGAATCTTACTAGAAATCCTAGCTAATGTAATAAGACAAGAAGAAGAAATTAAAATTTACAGATTGGAAAGGTATAAAAAATTGTCTTTATTTGCAGGCGATATGATTATCTTTATAGGAAATTCTAAAGGATTTTTTATTTTGTTTTGTTTTGAATCTTTAGCTGAGCTGCATTGAGTCTGTTGTACACAAACACACGATTCAGGAATAAACCGAAGATTTGTGCATAGACTATACCAGTGTATTTGAACTATTCCTGTGATTATGTCCCTCCCTCCCCCCAGTATTCTGTACTCTGTTACATTTACCTCTGGACATTGTCTAAAACTCTATACTCTACTTCAGTCTAGGAAAATTGTAAGTTTACCATTTGAATGTTTGGACCTAGTAGTACTACTGTCTGCAGTCTATTCTCAAAAGGAACAAAAATCAGTTCTTTCCTTTCTGGAACATGCGTGCTTTCTTTATATTCCAGTATTTTCCTTTTTTTTTTTTTTTTTTTTGAAACAGAATCTTACTTTGTCACCTATAGGCGAAATGCCTATATGCCTCTGGCCAAAAAAGCCGTTTGAGAGAGAGCAATGAAAAGAATTTGTGCGGGCATACTTGTAAGAAACTGAGGCAGAAGCCCATGTGGCCAGGTTAGTTACAGGCCTAACATGACCAAGGCTTTGGCTGGAATAGCATTTCCAGACTGCGTTAAGGAATTAAGGTGGACTTTATAAGGCCAATGAAAAAGCCCTTTGGAAAACTGGCCAGATACCCATCAGTAACCTTTCCTGATCTGTGGTAAGTGACAAAAGTCACTTGCTGATGGGTCTGGGAATGGAATAGCCTTTCCTGATCTGTGGTAAGTGATGAAAGTTGCTTGCTGACAGGTCCGGGAATGGAAATGTGCTAGGGGACCTCAAGAGAAGAGGAATTTACCCAATGCATATAGGTATCTAATGGCACAGATGAAACCTGGGCTCATGAAAGGCTTTTGAGAAGTCTAGCCTGCGAATTCCCTATAAAAGACTCCAGCAAAAACCCCCTTGACTTAAGGCCTACATGGGAGCAGAGATTTGCACACAAATTCCTGTATGCCCAAGAAGTTTCTCTAGGCTTTGCTTAAAGATTCGAAGTAACTGCCTCCAAATGGCAAGGCCAGTAGAATGGACATTCAAATCATCTCTTTCCCCCATAGCCTTAGGCTTCATCAGATAAGAACAAAGAAAGTAATAACTGACAACATGTTCTTCATTAAGTTAAGTTAAACTGTGTTATGTTGAGAAGATTATGTTTAAAGGTGTATGTTGGGTGGATTATCAGATTACCAGGGAGGAGCTACTTACAAGGCAGGTGGTCATAAGATGTTTGAATGAATTAATAAATTCACTGATGTCCAATGCACATGTGCAGAGGGATTGTAATGAATGTTAATGAGGTCATTGCTGTACTGTGCGCATGTACAACATTCCCTATATAAATCAACAGCAAATAAAGAAAGCTCACCATTTTGCCTAAGTGAGCAGATGGTCACCTTTATTTAAAACACAATTTCAATAAGCGTGCTTATTCTTTGTGACATTGCTTTTCTGTGAGACCCTTATGGCAACAGTCACCCTCAGTAGAGTGCTGTACTATCACAGCTCACAGCAACCTCCGACTCCTGCACTCAAGTGATCCTCTTGCCTCAGCCTCCCAAGTAGCTGGGACTATAGGCACAAGCAATGCCCAGCTAGTTTTTAGAGACAAGGTCTCGCTCTTCCTCAGACTGGTCTTGAACTCATGAGCTCAAGTGATCCACCCATCTCAGCCTCCCAAAGTGCTGGGATTGCAAGTGTGAGCCACTGAGCCCAGCCATTGTTATTGTTTTTCCTCTCCTGCAGTAGATAGTTCTTATCTGGGGGATAATTTGATGTAGAGAGAGCCTACTCAATGTTGCTAAAAGCTTATACTTTGTTAGTTTCTTAGAATGTTAAGCACGTCCCTCCCACTCCACTCTGAAAGTCCACTCTTGGGTACCTGAGTAAAAGAAACAAAAACACAAATACAAAAAAAACTCATTTAAGAAGTTCATAACAACCTTCTGACTAATAGACAGAAATTGGAAAAAGTCTTACAAGGGAATAGATATACAAAAGATGGTATATCTATACAATGAAATAAAAGGGAATACACTGAAGATAACCTACGAAATAAAGGATAAATATAAAAAATGATTATGTGCACAAAAGAAGCCAGACACAGAAGACTATTCATTGTCTGAATCCTTTTGTATGGCTTCCAAGGATATGCAAAATGAATCTACAGAAGAACAAAATCAAAAGTATACTGGCCTTAGTGGGCTGGGGATGGAAACTGAACTTTTCTGATCTGTGCTTTTAATTGAATGTAAATTATACCTTGATTAAAAATTTTTTAAACAAAATGACAAATTATGGTTTAAATAAAGTCAATGGTATTTCTGCCATCAGTTCAATCAAATAGGCATACAATTGGAAACTTGGAAGACTATACAACAAACCCCTTTTTAAAAATTTTTAAGCCATTACAATGCTCAAAACTTTTGAGCCATGATTGAAATCTTAATAGAATGCACCTCTGATCATCCATGGAAGAAAAGGTCATGAAGTTAAAAACAAAATCAAAACAAAACAAAAGTCTCATTTCACACATCGAAGGTAAAAGATCTTTTCACTCTTCTGCTCTCTTGTGTCACACCCACACTTTGCATATATATCTCTTCAATGGTAGTTGCACATTACATGAGCATTACTAGTGAATATTTTGGATTTTTGTTAACTGTTTCTTCAGCGATTACTTAATTAATGCTCATCCACATAATAAAATGCTCTGCTGAACTAGAAATTCTTATAAATGCACTTATAAAACTGAAGTGACCTTAGTGCATGGTTGAATCTCTGTATTTAGTAGTTTAAAATAAAAAAAGGAGTTCAAAATAGTAGAGAGATGTACCCAGGTCACACAACCTGGGAACAGCATATTTGAGTCCTGAGACCCAATTTACAATCTGGTGCTTTTAACATCACATAGGACAACTTTCTCGGTCAAAGGCCTGTCTACTCTTTGACTCCTTAGAAGAAGGTTAATATTTCCTGTCTGCTAGTTGACCTTTTCTTACCCAATACAAACACATCTATCCTGATAGTTTTCTTATTGAGAAACTATCAGAAGGCCCATCCCAGAGAAAAGGGTATGCTGTTTATGTACTTAAGCATCTAGACAAAAAAATCCAAATCAAGAATTTAGCCTGAATCTAAGAGAGGCATGTTGGTTACTCCTTTCTACCCATGGTTCTGTCCTGGAATCCAGCATTTTATGTCAAGGCCTCTACAGTTGTAAATCACAGGAGTCC
The DNA here is from genome assembly GCA_963574575.1 of Galagoides demidoff. NCBI lineage: Eukaryota > Metazoa > Chordata > Mammalia > Primates > Galagidae > Galagoides > Galagoides demidoff. Next base: position 63,561 of record CAUYQV010118806.1, read on the forward strand.
AATTTAAGGAAGCTTACAGAAGAAAAGAGAATCTATTGGCTTAAATAAAGGCAGGTCTATCTGGAGACATAGCTAGACTCAGCCTTTCAAAGGCTCCTTCTCACTCCATCTCTCAGCAATCCTCTACATGGAAGGAAAAATGGTCACTGACAACTCTATACCTATACCCATCTGATTCACCATTGTCCATGAGACATACATCATGGAAAAATCCTGATTGGAAATAATAGGGACATAGGATCACCCCGAACAAATCACTGTGCTTGGGGAAGAATGGGTGCTATTATAGACCAAGCTAGTGTCACAAGGGCACCTCTAAGAGAGAGAAGAGAGGAATGAATTTTACTGCCATTTGGGGAATCATCATGTGAGAAAAATGTTCCTCTAAGAAAGGGATGTTTGCTGAAGGTAAAAACTGAAATTGAAAGCCTAAACATATTCAGTCCCCTCCTCAAGTTATTCAACATCCCCGGGCACTGACTTTTGCAAACTACTTTTCAGGCTACTTTGTCAACTGACTTCCTGCTAGGTTCACCCAATGGCAGGATTTTGAAAAGTGGAAGAAAAGGAGAAGCCACAGTATTTCTCCCTCTTCCCCTCTGCTTCTGGAGGAAATCTCCAGCAGTAGCTGTGTCTCCTCCTGTGTCTCACCGGCCATCCTCACAGTGGTTTCAGTTCACATTGAGCAAATTGGGCTCCTCACATCTAATAAAACCTCCTGTCACACTCCCCAGCCTGTGAGTGGTAGTAGTTTTCTCCCAATACTACCATTGTGTTACCCGCCATGTCCCCTATTTTTGTTGTTGTTGTTGTTGTTGTTTTGAGACAGGGCCTTGCTCTGTCACCCAGGCTGTAGTGCAGTGAGTGGCGTCACCATAGCTCACTGCAACCTCAAACTCCTGGGCTCAAGCTATCCTCCTGCCTTACCTTCCTGAGTATCTGGGATTTAGCCAGGGACTATAAGTGTGTGCCATCATGCCTGGATAATTATTTTTTCCATTTTTAGGGATGGGGGTCTCATCCAAGCTCCTCTCAAATTCCTGGCCTCACGTGATCCTCTCACTTTGGCCTCTTAAAGTGCTGAGGTTAGAAGCGCTTGCCACAGTGCCAGGCCCTTTTTGGCCTTTAGTTGCTCTAATCCTTTATAATTAGTTTCCCTTATTAAATTTCCTCTATGAGACATTATTTTTTTTGACAGAACTCTAAGTGTTATGCATTGAGAGGAGGAAGTTCCTCATGTAAGGACCAGGTTCCTCAAACAGAAAGTCCATTGGAGTTTGGCTGACTCAGCTAACTAAATTAGGTGGAGGGAGACAAATGGTTTGCAGACAAAGGACAGTGTTTTCAATGTTTGAAATTATGTCTATCTACTTTGAGCTAAGCAGTGATGAAGACCCAGGGCAATTCTACTTGATGTGAAGGAAGGCAAAGAGAGCACCTTCCTTTTGGAACGTGGCTCTTGCATCAAATAGCTCAGAACTAATAAGAAATGAGAAACTCAATAATTGAAGTACAGACGACTGAAGAGGCGCTGTGGATGAACAGGGACACGTGCCTGCCAGTTCAAGAGTGTCAGGCGGTAACCCTCCAGCAGGGTTCCTTCTCCCCTTTCCATCCATGTTGTTTCTGAGTCTCCTAAAGTCTCACTTCCCTGCAACTACATGTGCCCTGACACTTTCAAGCGTCAGTGCGGCATGGGGTGAAGTTGGGGCTTGGGGAGGTAAGCAGGAATAGAGCACGGATGTGATTTGGGAGGCCAGGCTTTCACCTGTTCCTCTGCTATGGTTCTTAATCTTTGCAACCTCCCGTCATTTGATCTCTGTATCCATCTGAAAATAGAGGGAATGGGATCAATTGCCAAACAATCAACCCTAACGTTCTATGTTCTATGATTCTGTGGTTAATTTAACTGGCAAAACCAACTTCTAGCTGCTGTTTCTTCAGCACCAATGAAACTGAACAAGCAACACCTCACTATCTTGGTTCACCTTTTATTTATTTTATTTTATTTTTTTTTTGAGACGGAGCCTCAAGCTGTCCCTCTGGGTAGAGTGCTGTGGCATCACAGCTCATAGCAACCTCCAACTCCTGGGCTCAAGAGAGTCTCCTGCCTCCACCTCCCAAGTAGCTGGGACCACAGGTGCCCGCCACAACGCCCGGCCATTTTTTGGTTGCAGCCATCATTGTTGTTTGGCAGCCCGGGCTGGGGATTCGAACCCGCCACCTTAGGTGTACGTGTCTGGTGCCTTAGCCGATTGAGCCACAGGTGCCGAGCCTATCTTGGTTGACCTTTAAAAACACCTTTTGGCTTGTCGGTACTGATACAGACACTGAAGTAATTCTAAATTGCATCTTCTCTCACAATAAAGTGCTACTCTCTGATCATGAAAATTCCATCTAAAGAATCCTCTTTTTACTCAGTCATTTCTCTTTTCAATGTATTTAAGAGGTAATTTTTTAAAAAGTGACTTTTCAAGGTCGTCATTTTCTGGGTTTTCTAACTCATCCAATTTGTATCATTCGTCATATTTAAAGGCCTTTTTTGTCCTTCACCTTTTTAAACATGTGAGAAGGAGAGGACTCACATTTTCCGTCCTCATAAGACACCTTAATATGCTGAGATGTGGAATAAGCGGTCTGTCCGCGGATCGGGCCTGTGGCCATGCAGAATGCACTGTCTGCAGGAGCAGGGGTCTTTACCTACCGGGGAAGGAGGGGTTCTATTTTATTCACCCACTTTTCCACAGCGCCTAGAAAAGTGCCTGACACATAGTAGGTTTCAATAACCGTTAGTGGAACCAATAAGTGAGCGAACGAATCTGATACATTACAGAACTGGGTTTAGAATTCCCTACTCCCTCGGCTGTTGCTGTTTTGGTAAGGACAGGAGTTGTTCTGTGGTCGCCTGTGCCCCCAAGTGTCCTTGGTGTGTCTGGATGCACCTGTCCTTAGTTCTACAGAAGCAAGGTCAGGGAGCCCTCTCACTGAGGGTCACTGGAATTCCAACACCATGATCCAGGGAAGGAAAAGGGACGGCTATGTGGGCCCCTCCCTGAGAGACTAAAGCTAATGCGCCTCCGATTTCCCAAGGGCTTCAGTGAAGAAGGTCCTCTGGTGTCTGCAGCGCAGAGCTCTGGCCTCACTTTGTTAGGAGAGGGGAACGGTTCTCTCGGGAAGGGCCCAGTCGGGACGCAGCCCTGTCCCTGCAGCCCGGGCCCGCCGTGGCGGTGGCCGGGCGGGGCTCTCGGAGCTGTCAGCCTCGCGTCCCCGGCCGGCTGCGGCAGGAGGCGGGGCCGCCGCGCTCCCCCTCCCGGACACTGCGGCGGTGGCAGCGCCAGCCCAGCCGCGGCCGCCGACAGGCTGGCGGAGTCGGGCGGGCCCAGCGCGGGGCGGGGAGGAAGCGCCGGGGCGGGGCGGCGGCGCGGGGAGCCGGCGGCGGGGGCTCGGCGCTCAGACGGGGACGGACGCTCGGGCTGCGCGGGCTCTGGGCAGCAGCAGCAGCAGCATCCTCTCTTTCTTTTCTTCCCTCGGTTTCTTTCTCTTCCTTCTCCTTCTCTCCCCCTCCCCACCCCCTCTCCCCCTAACCCGTCTTCCCCTCTCCGAGAGCTTTAACTCTTTGGTCCGCGAGCTGAGGCAGCGGCGGCCGCGGGTGCACGCAGGTTCTGCGCCCAGGTAAGTGATCCGTCCCCGCCTCTGGCTCTATTTAGGGCGCCTCTCCTTCGGCCGCGGCTCTGCCTGGAGGGAGCCGCAGCCAGGAGAGAGACGGGCGTGAGGAGGGGGTTGTGTCTCATTCTCAGTGACTGGGAGCGGGCGCTTTGGGAGTTGGCCGAGCTGACCGGTCGTGCACCTGGCAGAAGCTCCAGGCCTGGCTTCCCCCGGAGTCGCCGTGGAGCCAGGACAGGACGCTGGTACCTGGCTCTGTATTCGTGGAAGAGTGAGTGACCTTGTTAGGAACCACTTTGAAACGACCGAAAACTTACATCAGGTTAAAATGTGTGTACTGACGGCTAATATTACAGGAACTGTGGAAAGGAGAGTGAATTACACGAATATAGTGCTTAAGAGGAATTCGAGGTAGAGAATTTTTTTTTGTCCACCCAGCTGCGGAGAACTGCACGCTGATGAATGAGTGAGGCAAGCCTTGTCAATTTTAAATCATTTCCCCCTGTGATTCCGACAGAAATAGCGGGAAGGAGAAGACTCATAACTATTTATAATTTTAGGAAAATGAAAAATGAATGTCTGATCATGTTGGAGGGCGGGGCACGAAGAAGGGAGTCTATTGGGCTTTTTTCCTTTTTTAATGATGAGGGGAAGCTTCATCTACAGTACCTCTATTCTTTCCTTCTTTTCCTTTTTAAAAGGCTTTTTTTGCGGGGGAGGGGGTTGCAGCTGGCTGCCTTCCTTCCCCAACCTCGTCTGTCTTTTGTTTAAGGATGGAAATTTCAAGGAGGAGTATGTGAGGGGCTAGGAGTGGGGAGGTGTATGTTTAGGGGGCGTGGGGGTGGGGGAGGGGTGGTAAAGAGGACGGAGGCAGGAAAAAAATTCTCGAAAACTGGAAATTGATGATACTCCCACTACCATTGGGGTTTCAGGGTTTTGTCAGAAAATAAAAAGCTTTCATTAGCGACAAGCCCACTTGTGACGATTGCTGTGTACCATCTGTTGAGACCTTAGCACAATGCTCCCAGGACATAAACCCTTTAAAACTGAGTCAGTGTGAAGGGTTTTTGTTCAAATGCAGACACATACACATCTACAAACAGATATATAATACTTTAGATACGTGTTACAAAAGGAAGAGGACCCTTAAAAGCCGGATCTTTTAAAAGACGTAACGTTTAAGCGTTTGGAAAATATGTTGTGATTGAAATCTGTAGTACAGGAAAAACAATATTTGGGGGGGGTGTACATAATTTTGGATGTGAGGTAAAGAGAGGGATGAATGTTGGTAAGGAATTAACTAAAATGTTAGATAAAATTGATTTGAAAATGATCAGTCTGGGAGAAGAAATGCCTGCAAACTGAAATTGAGGTTTGCAGCCACAGTGAGGCGATGGAGAACAAAGCGTTTTATGAGAGCCACATTATGCAAAATGTCCCATGCCTGAGCTGCAGGTACCAGCCTGGATTAAAAGCATAGCTCTGTCAGCCTGTCATTTCACTGTGGGCGATTATATATATATATATATATTTTTTTTTTTTTTCTTCAACAATCAAAATAGATTGAAAGCCCTTTAGAATGTTTTCGATTTTATGCTCAAGAGAAAGATTTCAGTCTTCCACCTGATGGTAACACGAAAACCACCCCTTTAACTGGGCAATAGGAGTCTGTATTTTGATAAAAAGCCTTCCGAATTTGGAATCCTTGGGTGTTTCAGTCACCCACCTCCCTGTACACAAAGCACTCCCCCTTCAAGAAAAGATAAAAGGCATTTTTTCTTTCAATAAGGAATGCTTGTGTGGTGGGGGGAGAAAGAGGGGAGTGTTTTGATATTGATTCCTTGGTGATTTTATCTGGTTATCATAGATTACATTATCATAGGTTGCATTCATGATTTGCATCTTATCCGAGCCATTGTGGCTTCAGAGTCAGAGGCTTTATGTGGCTTATTTTAATTTGTCATATTTTATAGTTTGCTATAATATTATTCAATTTCCAAACTTTTTTTTTTAACCATAGTCATAAACATTTTTCTAAATTTTTAGGGTACATCTGGAGATCTAGTAATTTAAAAATAGAGGCTCCTTTCCAAAAATGAATTTTAATTATATTTCTCTTTTCTTTGTTTCTCTCCTCCTTTAACGTTTTCCCTCTTCTCATCTAATAAACCTTTTCCTTTTTATCTGTGGCCCTACTTCTTTAGGGTTGCTAGTTATGTGGACACTACCATTGTTGAGCCAGGGGTCTCTGGAATTTTGAATATAGGATTTGTTCATTCTCAGCAGCGACTCTCTCTCTGAGGATGACTTGTTTACAGCACCTTGTCAGGGAGGAGAGGGAACAAGAATGTGCTGAAAGAGCATGACCCAGTGAAATTGGCACAGCCATTACCTCATCATAGTAGGTACTTTAGATTCATTGAGAGAGCAGGCGTCCTCTCAGTGAAAACCTAACACCAGGAGCACACCCATCTCAGGGCAAAAGCCTCTCTCTTCCCATAGAAGCCTCTGCTAATGTTGCTCTGCCAAGGTTAAAGGGATATTTTCTCTTTTATGTATTTCTCTTTAGGGATCTTGAACTTGGTCGGAAAAATGCAGCCAGAAATGAAACTTGGCAAAGTGTCCTAAGAGCCTGAAGGAATAATTTCATTCTTTTACCCCTTTTGGTTTAAACCACTTTGCAAATTTTCTAAACGTCAGAAGGGAAGAGGAAGAAATATGCTTGTTGGTGTATTTGTGTTTGTTTTCTTATGGCACACAGAGTTTGTCCTGAATTTTACTAGCAGTTAGATAACAGACTGGACTGTTACACTTTTCGCAAATATGGTTGCGCTGTTGGCTTTTAAAATTAAATACTTATTGCATTTGCTTATGTGACAATAGGTGCCTCCCTAGGCAATTCGTTAATGTCCATGTGAGACCCACCATATGAAACTGACTTAGGGATTTTAGTACTCAAGTTGGTAACTCTGATTATTGAGTTCTTTTAATTGCCTCTCAATAGGTTAAGATAAAGATTCTGATATAACAGTCACAGTAGAAGATAACACCACCCCTAGATCAATGCAGTATCCCTTAATGTTAAAAGTAGTCAGTTAGGTAAGTCATTAGTAAATGCGTGAACACAACAATTTTGAAACAATCACAAGTTCTTTTGTCTCTGGTATAGATGAATTAAGGTGCTAATAAATTCTTTACATCATATCTGATTCTCTCCATATGTTAGTTATTTTTGCTATTTTGAATTCTCTCTATATCTTTAGTATTCCCTTGTCCTTGGTCTATTCAATCTAGACTTTTCCATGGAAGGGTAGTATTTTGATCATTTCACCACTTTTTTCCCTTTACATAATTCTTCTAAATTTCATATTTGCATGCTAGAATTACTATTCTGTAGGTATTTTAGTTTTGATACTGCTGTGATCCAAACCGTGGTACACAGATGTGTACCCTGGTCAGTGGCCTGTTAGGAACCAGGCTGAACAGCTTCAGCTGGTGAAGCTTCATTCCTATTCACAGCCACTCCCCATTGCTCAAATCATCACCTGAGCTTTGTTGAACAGATAAGGAGCAGATTATCTGTTAGCTTCTCATAGGAGCACGAACCCTACTGCAAACTGGGTATGTGAGGGATCTAGGTCCTTATGAGAATCTAATGCCTAATGATCTGAGGTAGAGATGTAATGGATTTGAATCATCCCAGAACCCAAAGTCATTTCCCCCACCTCCTATTTGTGGAAAAATTGTCTTCCATGTAACTGGTCTTGGGGCAAAAAAGATCAGGGACTAGTGTGACACTGTTACTCTCTGATGCAAATTTGGCCCTTATCTTTCATTCATGAGAGCTCTTATTCCATTTATTTATTTATTTATAGAAACAGCTTTTAATATTTTCAAGGAATTTTCAGTCCCAGGCATTGATTCCAGGCATCAAAAGCAGACTACAAATTAAAATGCGGTATCTAAAGGGCCAAGATGTATATGTGCAAAAGTTTGGGTGGAGGGCGGGTGAATGTAGAGGAAAATAAGAAATGAAAGCACATTTCAACTGTTAATAATTGTCCATGTAGGACAGAGATGAGACTTTGTCTTGGTGGATGGAGAGGGAAGAAATCTGTTTTGTTTTTCTACCTCAACATAATACAGGCCATATCTGGGAAGTATCCCGCCATTGGTCATTCTATATTCATAGTACTTGGCTGGACGCTTTCTGGATAGACCTTGCAATTTGTCCCTATAACTCCCCTGTCACTATTTTGAACTCAAACCATGGGTGCTTCTTTGTAAAAATCATATACAATGCTGATTGGAAGTAGTCCGGAGTGAATTTGGTGAATTTACAAATTTTAATTCTTGAACACAATTAGTTGACTTTGTATGAAAAACACTTTTTTTTTTTTTTTTTTTAGAGACAGAGTCTCACTTTGTTGCCCTTATTAGAGTGCTATGAAGTCACAGCTCACAGCAACCTCTGGGCTTAGGCGATTCTCTTGCCTCAGCTTCCCAAGTAGCTGGGACTACAGGTGCCCGCCATGACACCTGGCTATTTTTTGGTTGCAGTTTGGCCGGGGCTGGGTTTGAACCCGCCACCCTCGGTATATGGAGCCAGCGCCCGACTAGCTGAGCCACAGCGCCACCCATGAAAAACACTTTGAATCTAATCTTTGAATGTTGAACTTTGGTCTTTTCTGTTCAAGGGGTAAACTTTTCTTTGAATGATAGCACTTTTTACTTATACCTTTTAGTAAAATTTTATAGTAATTTAGACAAAACAAGGAGCACCGTCTATTATTAAGTTTGTATCATGGACTTTGGGGAAAGTGAGACAATTTTGTTTTCCATTAAAACACATACCAGAGATAGTAAAATCGTTTTTTTTCTTTTCTTTTTGTTATGTTAATAAGCCTCTTAGAGCAAATAATTTACTTTTCCTACAGATCATACAGCCTTTCTTCCCCTGTGCTTTCCCGTCTCACTTTTCCCTTTTCTTCTTTCCTTCTTCTGTTGCCCCCTTTCAATTTATATTAGCAACATAATCACTGATTATTACAAAATGAAAATATAGCCTGCTGTTGTTATTGAAATTTATTCTCTATTATATCTATATTTCTCATTTAACATGAAGTTTCGTGTTAACTTCTACTTCTCAAGGCTCCATCCCTCTCTTGCTTCTTTCTTTGAACTTGCCTTTTATATCTCCTAGGCATGAGCAATCCAATGCATACCAATTTTTTGCATACCAATTTTTTTTTTTTTTAATTTTTGAGACAGAGGCTCAAGCTATCCCCCTGGGTAGAGTGCTATGGTGTCACAGCTTACAGCAACCTCCAACTCCTGGGCTCAAGCGAGTCTCCTACCTTAGCCTCCCAAGTAGGTGGGACCACAGGTGCCCACCACAGTGCCCAGCTATTTTTTGATTGCAGCCATCCTTGTTTTGGCGGGCCCGGGCTGGATTCGAACCCGCCACCTTAGGTGTATGTGGCTGGCGCCTTAGCCACCTGAGCCACAGGCGCTGAGCCGCATACCAATTTTTGATAATGCTTCCTACCTCAAAAGATTTTTCTAAATTAGGAAGAAGTTACTACCTTATTTCTCCCCATTAATTTGCGCCCAAATTTATCCAGATTTCCTTATTTTATTGATGGTGCTCATCACAGTGGGTCCTCTCTAGTCTTCTTTAAATTACTTTTTCTTTCTTTTTGAGACACAGTCTCTCCCTTGGTTGCCCTTGAGAGAGTGCTGTGGCTTCACAGCTCACAGCAACCTCAAACTCTTAGGCTCAAGTGATCCCGTTGCCTCAGCCTCCTGAGTAGCTGGGACTACAGGTGCCCACCACAATGCCCCGCTATTTTTCTCTCCACAATGCCTAGCTGTTTTTTTAGAGATGGGGTCTCACTCTTGCTCAAGCTGGTCTCAAACTCATGAGCTCAGGCAATCCACCTGCCTTGGCCTCCCAGAGTGCTGGGATTACAGGCACAAGCCACTGCACCTGGACTCTCTTTAAATCACTTTAAAGAAATTCTGCTGGTAAAAATGTATGATCCCTTGAATCGTAAAATGGTTGGATTTGTTTTTTTAATTACATGGACTAGTAAATTCATCATGTATCAGACAGTCCATTGCCTTAATTTTATACTGGTTAATGATAAAAAGCTGGGTATGAACTACTGTATGATCAGTTAGTAAAGATTAAACTTAATTAAATTTTAAGTAAAATGTTCCTTACGTAACCCATACAACATCATCATTAGTAATCTTGAATCTACCTCAAAATGGTCATAAGGCACAGTACTTGAATATCCGTAGGTTATATTTCCTCATTTAACTTCTAGATTTTTTATAGTTAAAGCAAAATTCCAAGTACATGTGCAAACAGACTCTGTATGTTTCGGACAGAATAATCGTTGCAATATGAACCCTTTCCATTTATTTAAGGAGTAATGGATTTTAGGTGGCTACTACATTGTTTTGTGGCAAAAATTCTAACAGTAATGCATTATATTGTTAATAGAAGGCACTAAAATTCTATAATGAATTGGTAAGGGAAAATGTTTTATCAATTTTATGGACTAGAAAGAATAATACAGTATCTTTGCATGATTGGCATTAAGGTAATTAAATAATGCTCAGCTTTGAAATTTTACTGGTTTTTTGGGGGGTATTGTACTTCTAAAATTATAATTTGGTTTTTCCTTAAAAGCATATATTTTGAGGAAAATGATATTCTAAGCAATGTTCTCCCCATTTTGTATTGGTTTTATATAAGATACTACATTCTTTTGGCCTACTTTGAAAAACAAGCAAAAAGGTTTTTAGGATCAGTTATGCCATCTCTTTATTTTAATATGTTATCAAATACAGCTAGGAAAATATCTGATTCTGTAATTTGCTACATGTACTTATTATTTATTATTTGAACAACATATTTCATAATTTCTTTGCCCAGTGGATAAGAACATGAAACCATAGCACCTATAACAACTTATTAGCCCCCTAGTTATGTCTACCTTGTATTTCATGAGGGGCTAACATGGTGGTGATATGTGTGTGTGTGTGTGTGTGTGTATGCCTAGGTGCAGTTGTAATTATCTTCCAAGATAGTATTAGCCTTTCATATTATTTTCTATTTTCATAGTTGAGAAAATATGAACATTTTTGTATTTTCATAGCTGGGCATAATTTTCTATTTTCATACTTTTCTTTAAAGAAAATTAAAAATTGTGCCATGAGGTTCTACATGAGAATGCTTGGTATTAAATACAATTTTATAGGAAAAGTAATGATGTATGTGTTCACTAATAAAATCAAGTTAGATGCATTTCAAAGTATGACCGTATTTTTCTATTGGAAGCAATAGAGTCCAGATACCATGATTTATTATTGATGTAAAATAGCAAAGCTAAACCTTGCACTCAAAATCAGAGCGTGTCTATGATGATCAATTGTCATAAGTTGAAATACTGGCTACCTAGATTTGTCTTTTAATAAGCAGAAGTGGCACTACCTTTATGTGGAAAATGCAGTTTACCCTCACTTATATGGTAGAAGCCAGGAACTTTAAGAGTTTTGTCACCAAGAAATCATAGAATACAAAGCATCCCACTGAAAGCTGAATTTCTTATACAACGACAAAACAAATATGACCTGGGCGTGGCCATTCTGTCACAAAGTTGGCTTCATTCACAGATTGCAGGATATAACCATTCATTGCAAAATTTTACAAAACATCTCTAGGTGTTGGCCGTGTCTTTGTAAAATTTCGTAATGAATATTTTCTAACTAAAGGTACATTGGCTACAATTTCCCACTCTTCCTATTTATAACTTTTGGAACACCTTGTATTAAAGATCGTTGAGTAGCCTTCGGTGAAGCTGAGCAGTTTAAGTTGTTACAGCTTTAAAAGTCAGTAACTAATTTCGTGATTTTCATTTCCTTTGTTTTCCCACATTAAATGAAGGTGATCCATCTCAGAATTAGAAATTCAGAAGGCATTGCACCACACACAATCCTGGACAGTCTCATTGCCTATTTGCAATAAGAATCAAAAGTTTGCCACTGAAATGATTGCTATGGAACATGGGTAAACCTATTTTTTAAAAAATATTTTTCTTTTACTTCCTAATATTTGTATAGTTTATGTGATAGATTACCTCTTTGTAGCCCTATCAATTATTGACCTAAAGGGATTTTTTTGTTGTTGTTGTCTTACATAGAAACATAAAAAAATGCCATTTAATGCATTCTTCGTGTAATTAATTTTTAAAATTGACTAAAGGACATTGTGTACTATGAAATGTATTTTTTGCTTCTAAGCTTTTGTGCCATCACCAGAAGACCATCAATTCTGGAGACTTGCTGGTTATATATGAATTAGAGTATGGTTGATGGGGAAGACTTGCTGCCAAGAACAGATATTGTAAACCTCTGGAGTACGTATAAGTGAACTGGAATAGGGCAGTTAAGGTGACTTTCCTAAAATAGTTAGTACTGGAACTAGGCATGGTACCCTGTAATTTAGAATAAGACTCAGCCCTTGGTGAGAGGTGCCACTGAAGACCCATCTCATTGGCATCTGACTCTGTTGCCTATTCCAATTGCATTTCTGTGTTCTCAGCTCAGGGTGGAGTGAGGCAGCAGTCACACCTGCACAATTTTGTGACTCAACGGTTACTTTCACATGAATATAAAACAGGGAAGGGCTCAGAATTCCGGGTCATTCCAACCAGCTCTATGCCAGCTGCACTGCTGGAAAGTGCTGAGACTAAACCTGGTCCAGGAAACACAAAGCTCCTGCTCCAGGGCCATTCCTGTGGTTTGGATCGCTTTGGAGAGAAGTTTAAACTCTGGGGACGAGTGCCCAGTCTCAAGGGACTTGGAAAGCCAAGGAGATTTTCCCTGAGTTTGAACTATCCATACTGATGCCTTTGGATTGATTGAGTCTGTGTTTAAAATTAGTTCTATATAGAAGGGAGATCCAACAAAAATAGTCAGGTTGAATACTTTTTCTGATCCATAACACCCTGAAATTTTGTCAAAAATTACTTTCTTTTGTGTTTTCCCAGCTTTCACGTTTCTAGCTAATAGGAGGTGAGCTAGTAAGGCCATGGGCCCCTGTGTCTGGGCCTGTTTCGCCACTTACCTTACTAGTGTTGTGTGCCTTCCCTTCTTGTTTTTCTGCCTACAGTGCTGCATCCCGCTTGTTTTTTTTTTTTCCTTCGTTCAAGGAGACAGCAAATTAAATAAGAATTGGGTGTTGCCATGGTGACTGTGTTCAGTAGAGCTTCACCTGCACCCACACTGCTTAGAATTATAGAGTCTTTAGTTGACAAATATTTGAAAGGCATGAAGAGCATCTTGGAGGAAAGAAATTAAGCAGAAGCCATGCTTAAACATTTAAAGAGAAACATATTCCTAGTCACTTAAAACTGACACTATACCATTATCTAGAGAATGAAAGAATTCTAATGCCATCATTCTGTTAGAGAATGGCGTGGATGGCATTAGTATGTCCTAATTCTGTAGAGGGAGATGTTTAATTACCCTCTGAATTGGAGTGACTTTTTTTATAGCTGAGAAGATGGAACAATTTCTTACGATGTTTTCTGTATTTGTTGGTAAAAAAAATTGATGGTGCATATTGTCTTTCCCTGAAATATCTTTATTTATAACCATAAATACAGAGGGAAAAAACTTAATTGCATACTAGGAATCAACACTTGTAAGTGCAGATCTTTTAAAATAAGATGTTCTATACACTTTCTCTTAGACGTGGTTTATATATTTGGTAATCTGAAGATTTAAATGATCTGAAAGAATTAAAATAATACTGTGTGGTAAATGATGTTCTTACTTGGGAAGGATTCATTCTCTGTATCTTTTTCACTTGAGTATCATGCTGGTGTGCCCTAAGCGTTTCTTACATCCTGGCACATTATTCTTTTTTTTTTTTTTGAGACAGAGCCTCAAGCTATCCCCCTGGGTAGAGTGCCATGGCATCACAGCTCACAGCAACCTCCAACTCCTGGGCTCAAGTGAGTCTCCCACCTCAGCCTCCCAAGGAGCTGGGACCACAGGCGCCTGCCACAACACCTGGCCGTTTTTTGGTTGCAGCCATCATTGTTGTTTGGTGGCCCGGGCTGGGGATTCAAACCCACCAACTTAGGTGTATGTGGCTGGCGCCTTAGCCAATTGAGCCGCAGGCACCGAGCCACGTGATTCATTTTTTAAATGTATTTAACAAGTGGTTGTTGGGTCCCTAATATATTGAAGATGTCCTTCTGAGTGTAGAGAATATAAGAGTAAATCATAAAATTCTGCCCTCATGGAGCTACCATTCTAGCAGTGGGAGAAATTAAGAAATAAAGTGTTAAATGAGTAAACATTTCAGACACAAATGAATGAAGTAGGGAATAATATACCCTACAATAAAAACACGATGGAGTTTGGCTGGAGTGGGATAGGTTACCTTTGGAGACATGAGAAGTTGGCAGTGATGGAGGTATCTGAAGGAAGAGCTTCCAAGTCAGAGAGGATAGCCTCAAAAGAGAAAGAAGCCTGGCCTATGTGAGAGAGAGAGAGAAGACCACTGATATCATAGTCTAATGAAGACACTGTAGGGTACGGGCCAATAGGGAAGAGCATAAGGCTCATATCAGGCCACGTGGGTCTTTTTGACCATGACAAGGAATTTGACTTTGATTTGACTTACAGTGTACTCTAATTTTTGAGGTTGTAAAAGCAGATTCTTTTGAGAATTTTATAAAAGCTTCTAAAGATTAATTATACTTTCTAAGTCCCTGTAGGTTTATTTGTATCTTATTCAGTAGTGTGTTAAATCACAAGAGAGAAATAATTTAGAACATCAGAAAACAATTGTAGAAACAAGAGTATACTTTCATTGACCTAATCTAATAATGCTGCATGAAATGCAATTTGAACTGTGTCATTTTCTTCTACTCTTAGAGAATTTCATGTACAATTAATTAGTTTGATCCCTTGTAGGTTCTTTGTACCCCAAACTAAATTTTTAAAAGCAATCTAAACAGAAAAGTACAAATCCACATTTGAGGGCAGTAGTCACAAAAATAATTCCATTTTCAATGCGAATGTTTTCTTTGGCTATTTCCCTACAGCAGATTTAATTATAAACAAGGTCAAGTGCCAAGCAAGAACCAACATGGTACTAAAATAAATTAAATAACAGTATAACACACATTTTCCTTTTCAGAGATGATGGTCTAAATCTCTTAACAATTCATGAGTGAGCTGGACCAGTTTCATGATGATCTTGAGTCATCTGTGAGATGCTCATCAGTGTACCACTTCATGCAAATATTGCTTTCACTAAAATATTTAATGCACCTTTCACATATTTTTAGACATAGTGTAATGCTCTACTGAATTTTGCATTAAATGCAATTTGCTAGACATTTGATTGATTCTACTTTTGGCATTGTTCAAGGCTGTTTTCTTTTTTCCTAGGCATAAATCTTTGAGAAAAAACAAAATTATTATTTTTAAAATTTCTTCTTGTACTGTTATTTAGTGAATATTTTCAAACTATCAGATAATTCAGGAAAAATTAAGATATATCTATACTTTTTTGAGATAGAGTCTCATTATGTTGCCCTTGGTAGAGTGCTGTGGCATCACAGCTCATGGCAACCTCAAACTCTTGGGTTCAAGTGATTCTCCTGCCTCAACCTCCCAGGTAGTTGGGACTATAGGCACCTACCACAGTGCCCAGCTATTTTTCTGTTGCATTTGTCATTGTTGCTTAGCTGGCTTGGGCTGGGTTCAAACCCACCAGCCTCTGTGTATGTGGCTAACGCCCTAACTACCATGCTACGAGCGCTGAGCTGAAAAATTAATGTTTTTATTTTATAATGAAGTCTTGAATTACTATTGTTTTTTTAAAACATATTTTCTTGACTTCCATTTCATTTTTTTTAGATTATTCAATTTATAATGCAAATTACTTTAATAGGGAGCCATTTTATTTATTTATATATCTACCTACCAGCTTTGCAGTTACTCAATTGTTAAAAATATGAATAACAAGCCAACCAACATTTCAAATATGTATTAAACTCTGAATAGTGTTCTTGTAATTATATCCAAATGTGGGCTTTTAAATACGGGATATCACTAAACTTTAAATATAACATACCGTGTTTTCCTGAAAACCAGACCTACCCCAAAACTAAGCCCTAGCAGGATTTCTATGCATTTGTTAAATATAAGCCCTACCCCAATAATAAGACCTAGTCATGGGCATGACTATGCAGATATACACACCATGCATTTTGGTGCAGAGAGAAGACATCCCCTGAAAATAAGCCCTGGTGTGTCTTCTTAAGAAAAAAATAAATATAAGACAGTGTCTTATTTTGGGGGAAACATTGTAAAATGTTATTTCAAAGGATTGATGAAAGAGTCTTAAAAAACAAGAAAGTGATGAATTTTGTTCTACATATATAACCGTGTTGTGCTGTAGAATATCAAATATTCCTCATATTGCTTTCCTTCTGGTTGACACTGGAGACATAAGATAATGCACAAAGCATAATTGATAAAGAATTGTATGTCCTATGAATGCTGTGCAAATTCAGAGGAGAGAGATTTGTCACAAGGTGCAGAAGTAAAACACTGGATATGGGAAGTAGCACGTGGAGTGGGTTTCACAAGTAGCCGAGTTTGGAAAGCACCTGAGCAGGACAACAGCCAAAGCACTGAGGCGACAATGGACAAAGCAAACCAGGTTGTCTGCAATGAAGGGCTTCTTTTGGAGAAAAGTAGAATAATGTGATGTATTAATATTAGCAAGACAAATTTGAGGGGAGATAACAGAAAGTCTAGAATTTCTACATATGGGATGGCCCAGAGAGAGCAACCTATTTAGAGTGGGAGATGAGGGAACTCCCTTGGAGTCTGTGTTTGCAGACATTTTTATACACAATTATGAAAACATCAATACCAAAGCGTGGAAGTATGTGATACTGATGAGGATGGGGTGAGAGTTAGAAGCCATGCAGAAATGTAATCAGACAGTAAATAATAGAGACTTCTATTAGGGTTATGCCATGCGTGTACTAAATACACATTTTTAAAAGGACATTGGCATTGGAAAATAAAGCAAAAGAATGAGGACTAATTTTTATTTAATTTCCTCTGATTTCTATGCCATATGGACATTATGATTCCACAAATTAATTTAGTGAGCATTTATTGAAAATCAGTTATGTGTTTATATGTACATATGTGTGTGTATATATGTATAAGTTAATGGGTTGTCTTTAAAAGATTAAAACGCAGTTTTTGTTATCATAATTTTAAAGAGTTGCATCAAAATATTTAATATTCCAATAGTTAATATCATATGGTAGGGATTAGCAAGCTATTTTCTTGAATGGCCAAATAGAAAATTTTTTAGGCATTGTGGGCCTCATATAGTCTCTGTCACAATTACTCAGCTCTGCGGCTAGAGCAGGAAAGCAGCCATAAACAACATGTAAACAAATGGGTGCTGCAATAAAACTTTATTCACAGACACAGGGGACAGTACCATTTGCCCTCTGCACTATGGTTTGCCATCACCTGGCATGTACTCCATATTTTCATGGTTCATTATGAATTCATAAAGTATCTTCAAAATTATAAGACCTGTACTTTTAAAAGGTCATAAATACATGGAGATGATGTAAAGACAATATTATATGTTTCCTTTTAAGAACACCCCTGGGATCTGTAGATTTCTCTCAAGTCAGAGCATATTTGAAACTGGATACTTTTAGCTAATCCCCTAGTTTGATAGTTTTATAATATACTAGTTGTGATTCTATTTTTTTCTTTGCCTCTAATAATCTCAGAAAAATTTGTGTACCACTTTGAGTAACTGTAGAACCTATACTGTATGTTTCACAAACTAACTTTCTCAAGCAATATTACCAGGGCAGTATTCCCTTTCCAGAAGGAAAAGATGGCCTGGCTTTTCAATCCTGTTCTACTGTTGAATTGGGACAAATTACATTGCTCCTTTTGTTTGGTCTCCACAACTGAAACAATTTTCTCAAGAGAAACTGTAACTTTTGTGTAAATATGCTATCGAAGAACACTTATTAAATCTGTTACCCTTGCACGTAAAAAAATGGGGTAGATTTTTTTGCTTCCAAACCTTTTCTGTGTTTATTGTCACAGATGTCTTTCCATTGATTTTTCACACCTCAGGACTCTGGTGTTCTAGGTAGGGAGATGCTGACACCCAAGTATTTTCTCTTTCTTATAAATGGGTGATCATGAAAATATTCTGAGGATTATAATTTGGATAATTAAAGACTGTTCTCTTTCTCTCAATAAGACTACATGAGATTTTTCTCACTTCACCCTAAAATCTGGGACTTATAAGGAACTATGAGTTTTGATTTTTTTTCTTTTGTTTTGCATACTCTCATGGGAAATGGTACTGTTGCCTTCTAATTTTAATAATAGATACTGTTAATACATTGGAATTTTAAAAATTGGGCTAATCTTAACTGTCCCATTAAACTAAGGATGACATTGTTTGACTACTCCAGAAATGGTATAATGGACAGGATAGCTCTTCATAAGATCATTAGACTGAGAAAAAAATATTACATATACAATTAGATATGACTTGATAATTATTCTTAGGCATAATCAATGGCAGTATCATGGGAAATGGCAACATTCTTCTTTATTTATTTATTTATTTGGGAAAGAGTGTCATTTTACCACCCCTGGTAGAGAAGGGCTTCATAGCTCACAGCAATCTCAGATTCTTGGGCTAAAGTAAATCTCTTGCCTTAGCCTCCCAAGAGGTGGGACTACAGGTGCCTGCCACAATGCCTGGCTATTTTTTTTTTTCTCTTTTTTTAGAGATGGGGTCTCCCTCTTGCTCAGGTTGGTCTTGAATTCGTGAGCTTAGGCAATCCACCCACTTCGGTCTCCCAGATTGCTGGGATTATAGGCATAAGCCACCACACCCAGAGATGTTCTTCTTTAAAAGTTAAGAAAACTTCTTTAAAAGTTAAGAAAAATAGAAGAATACCATACAAGAAAAGGTAATTTAGAGTTTCTCGTGGTCAGATAGTTGTTCTGCTTCATCAGTATTTGCATTTGAGATTAGGTGTTTATTCCTATAATCATTTCATCTTGTTTAGAGTCACAAAGAATTAGAAATTTAACAACTTGCACTTTGACAGAACTGGAACACAAACTAAGTCTTAAGTGATGGGCAGTCTGGGTATAGTCAGAACCAGATTTCAGTAAGTATCATTGTCCAGGCACAACTGCAGGGACAGCACAGTAGGCACGAGACTGTGGTATTATTATTGCAGTTCCATATACAAAGTATCTCAAATATTAGTAAGACGGTAACTTAGGTTAGGTTAATGATAACAAGATAGCATCATATTTTGCCAAAGCAAACTCAATTTGAATTTCCTATGGCAGAAGTATCATAGTTAATTGTAGATACAGATATTGATGGAAGCAATCTTTAAATAAGAATGTAAATGGAATGTGTGTGCATATCTAACCTTGAGAATACCCCTTTTTATTATTTTAAAATATTTCAAGGTAAAAATTGCTTAGGGTTTCTTTATTGTGTGGGGCTATTTTTACCCTTACAGAACACTTGATACACGTAAGAGCAGCCACTGGAGATTTTGCAACAATTTAAATAACCATACATTTGTATCTCATGATACAAATGCAGTTTATTGTGTGAATAACACCATTGATTTTATTCAGCATCCTTTTTCTGGGAATAGAGTTAGGATAGGACATTGGATAATTGCAATTGCCTTTCCAAAACTGTGGATCTCAGAAACAGTCAGATGTGAAGAGAAGGTTGAATATATATATATGGAGAATCTACTCCCATTGTTCAGCTAAGGAGCCCGGGGTTAGGCCAAGGCACATCTGGACAATTCTGCTCAGAAAAGTTATTGGCTTAAACTAAGTGGTACTTATTTGAGCCATTTCTGGGCTCATGTCAGAGTCCTCAAGATGGAGTGAAAAAAACTTATAATGACAAGGCTCTCTGGTTGTCAGATTTACTGTTACGTATCATCTTCATAAAATCTAGGCGTACCTGCATTCAAACACAGGATGTATGTATATGAGACCGTATTTCAAATTTGGCATAACCACATTATGAAGTTATTGACAACATAACCTAGTAATAAAAGAAAAATAGACTTCCTATTGGAAAAATCTATACCAAGGCTAATAAAAATTTCATTTTACATTTAAAATAATTTACTAATTTGTATTGTTGTTACTTAATTTTTAACAAAATTTAAAACTTAAACATTTGAAATTGTATTACAGACTTTAGGATGACATCGTTGGTGGTTTATAAATCAGGTTTCTTCTCAGTCTCTAAGGTTTGAAGGATAAAATGGAGAACATGACGATTCTATCAAGGACTTTCTATAACTCCTTGGGAATGTCCTTTGACTCTGGGGCTTCAGTTTTCTAATCTACAAAATAAGGGGATAAATTTAATTGTCTTTAAGACTGTTTCCATTTTGTGGTTAATCGAGAAGACAGTACATTAATTTACACTTTGATATGTCATTTAATCATCTTGGCTAGCTATTCATTCAGCAAAGATTTCAGTAGTTAAGTCTCTGCTGGACAGATCAGTTTTTGATTAGGGAAATCTGAATGTCATAGAGGAGGGTGGGAATTATGAGGCGCCTTTCCGAGGAAACAAACCTATCCTTTGTGAATACCCCCTTCCTACTCAGCAGATGTTTATTAAGAACTGGTTCTGAGCTCCTACTGTGGTAAGCCACGTTAGCAGTACAAAGAAAAAGACAATGCCCGGGTTCTTTACAGTGAGGAGCTTGTTACACAGTTGTGGGAGACAGCCAATTCCCATCCTTTTAGTAACAAAACAGGCTGTAAGGAAACACAGTATCGCTAATTTACCAGTTTAAAAGTACTTAGATAGGAAACATCTATGTAACACTCTTAAATAAGAGCTAAGTCATAGTAAGGTAATGTATAATCATTTTGATACATGACCATAAACGATAATTTCAACACATAATCATATTATGACTGGGCTCAAGATTACCACATGTATATTAAAATGATCTGATTATATGATTTTAACACATAACCATACAAGTAATGATACAAGTAATTAGAGTTATTGGAAAGATAATACTGAGATAAGACTTTGGGAAAAGGAAGAAGTAACTTTACGTATTTTGCTGATTGTATTCACCATTTCTGTAGCTGGTGTGGATTTTAAAAAGGATAAAGGACTCTAGAATATATTGAAAAACATATTTTGCCACAGAAAGGCAATAAAATGCCTTTATTCACTAATGTACATAGTACCTTGTGTTCTTTGTGTAGTGTGTCTTAAAAGGATTCATCGGACTTAGTGGATAAAAAAATTTCTCATAAATCCTTTAAGTTTCTTGTCTGTAGATGATCTACAAATGTCCATTTAAATTCTCTGAGAATGGCTTCCACTTCAAATGTGAGTACATAATGCTTTGGAAAAGGAGGAACGAAGGAGGTGTATCCAAAGGATTTATTGTACTCTTTTTCAAAGTGGAGACCAGCTGTTTTGGAACTAGAATTAAAATGTAAATTATCGAAGAGGAATAATGAGAGCCATTCCTTTCAGACAATGCTCAATGCAATCAGAGTAAGAAAAGGATTGAGGGAGATTCCCTACTACGCACAAGTCACGAATGACGAAGTGAAAGGCTGGGAGGGAAGTGGTTTACAAGGGACTAAGTGGACACAACCCACGGATTGTCTCGAACACTTAGCCGTTTAATTAATTGAGGAACAGACCTTCAATTCTCCTGGGCCTGAATCCAAATCACAGGATAACAGCACTTGGAACTTAGGAAGTCACTGCATTGGGACTATGGCAGGACTGTAAACTGCAGAGCTGGCAGCGGCTGCATTGATTCATGTGGTTTTATGAATCAAAACAGAGGTCTTTCAGCGCAATGCAGCAAGTGCTACATGGGAACAAAATAGAAAGATTATGCATGAGCTGGGCGGGATGTTCTATATTAATCATAGGACAAAAACCACGAAACCCTTCAAATTCAAGGATTTTCACAAATAAATTAGTTTCTATCATACTTTTGTTCTGATTTAAGTGTTTCAGAAGGGTCCCAATGTTCTAATCAAGGATACACGTAAGTCCTACAGATATGATCATTTGACTGTTTATATTAAATCCTAATATTTTTTTTTGTCTTTTTTTTATTAATTGATAGCTGTATACATTAATGCAAACATTGGGTACATTGTGCTGTTTTCATATACAATTTGAAATACTTTCATCAAGCTGGTTAACATAAATTTCATGTCATTTGCTTAGTCATTGTATCAAAACATTTATATTCTAGTTCTAGAA